>CAUYLG010075020.1:0-29720 GCA_963573385.1 Cacajao melanocephalus
TAGCCTGGGCAATAGAACAAGAATCCCGTTCTCTCTCCCTCTTTCTCTTCCTCTTTCTTTCTCTCTTACATTCTTTTTTTTCTTTCTTTCACTCTTTCTTTCTTTCTTCTTTTCTCTCTTTTTCTTTCTTTCAAAAAAAAAAAGAAAGAAATCTGTTTTAACCATAAAAATATTTGTCAATCCCCAACTCTGTGCCAAATACAGTGCCAGTCCCTGGGCGGTCAGAAAAGAGTTGTGTTCAGTAACAAACAATAACACAAATAATTAAATCAGTGGCAAACATAGTGTAATCAAGAAAATGTTTAAAAATTTTGGATAGAGTTAATGAAAATGTGAGAATAAGTAACATACAGTGAACTAAATAAATGAGGAGCTGATATTTCATCTGAGACCTGAAGAATAAAATATGCAAGGGAAGGGAATCAACTATTCAAAGTGGTGAAGACATTCCAGGCCAAGAGAACAGCTTGTGCTGAAATTCTGAGGTATAGCAGAGTACAGCATGATGCAGGAATAAAAAGAATCTCGCTTAAGCTGAAACTGTTATCAGGAAAATAAGAGAGGTTACTGAATTGAAGCAGGTATGAACAGCTACCTTCATATCCGTTATTTTTACTCTACTTTTGTTACTAGATCTAGGGAAAAGCGCTTCACTAAGGCCTAAGGAGAATGTCCTGGAACATGCAATTCCCATGTGTCAACAGAGAATAAGGGAGGCATCAAAACTAGCCTAGTATTTTTGGGGAGCAGAGTCCAACACTGAGTTCCTTACGACTCTGTGAACAAGTTCATGTGTTTCTTAATGCCCACGTGATAACACAATGTAAGAGGGCTGGATAAAGTCTTATGTATTATCACCAATAGGGATACTCTCTGTAAAACAAAACAAAACAACATTGAAAGAATAAAAAGATCTATTTTATCTACCCATTATAGAAATCAGTTTTCTTACATCCTCAGTTTTAGCCAAGAAAGTAGATTAGCATAAGTCCCTTTGGATTTGCTATTAATGCCATTCCATGAACCATTTAAGAGGAGTTTTAAATTTAATCTCTTCTCTGTTCCCCTGAATACATCCTTGAAAAAAATAATTACTTTCCAGCCTCATGGACACACACTACTTTTAGGTCAATAAAATTACATTTTCTAGGCTTTCTTTCCTGGGAAAAAACTGTGTTAGTTTACGTTGGATTGCTTTTTTAACAATGAAGGTAATTAAGGGTTATATTTTGCAATGGGTTTCCAAAACTACAATCTCCAAGGACCTATATTTGTAACTGCATTTTCAATTGCCAATTAGATAAAGAGTATATCATGTGAATCCACTTAAATGTGCTCAGATCTACAAAGTAATCCCTTTGTAAATTTGGTGTCGAAGGGTGCTTTGTAGGGTAAATTCACTTTCAATTTTAGTTGGCCTATTTGAGTCATGATTTGACTTCTGATATATGCTAACATCTACATTATAATAAATTATGTTCTCATGTAATTCCGATGTTTAAAATATTTGTAACAGTTAAGATTTTACCCAAGAAGTTCAACTTAAGAAAACAAAATAAGGATATAATTATAAAATACAATAATAAATAATAATTTCAATAGTAAATAAAGGAATATCTTTCAAGAAACACACATTCTAGGCTTTCTTTTAATAAAGCATGTAATTTGAAATTTAACTAGACAGAGTGAACTTCACTATGCTTTTAATGTTTTATGGGTAATAATGTAATCTAATCTAATGTAGATCCGTAGTTAGGTCCTATGGACCCATTCAAATATTTAACGACTTTTGAGCATATAACACATGCAATAGAGTAATCTAAAGGAAAAGAAAAAGAGATTGTTATGAAGTAACCCCCACCCTCAAAGAGCTGATAGATTCACCAAAAAATAGATTAAAATATTATGGGTTTTATGCTGGGAGAACATTCATAGCACAATGAGGTAAACAAAGAAAAAATATTAAAAGTGGAAAGTCCAAAAATGGACTCCATTTATTTAAGGTGTTTAAAAGCAATAAACAATTATTTTATGTTTTCATTTAAAACTTTTACGTTAAAGAAACAAAGGACTACCAACATCAATATGAGTATTGCATATGTAGTTTATCTTCCAAAAGTTATCATTCATAAAATGAACAGTAGCCAGGTTTTAGGAATACAGATAAAAATGTTATTTAAATATAAGTGGGTATGTTTTAATTTGAAGATCTAGGTTAAAGTTATAGCGTTACCACTTTGTAGACTACGTAATGAAGAAAATCACTAAACCTCTCTGAACTCTGGTTTTATGATGGATAAATATAAGTATTATTTATGTACCTACTTGTCAGTGTCATCATGAGAAAAATAAGTAAGCTAATGTGTGTGAAGCCCATATCAGAATATTTGAATCCTAGTTAAGTCTATTACACTATCCAGTCACATTGAGGTATATTGTGTAATGTAAGTTTGGGTCTCCTTTTACTGTTAGCTAAGTAACATTCTTCTTTGTATTCTTAGCACCTAGAAACATACCTGCTGCCTAATAAATGTACATAAAATGCTTGGTGGATATAAAATTAGTCTATTGGTTGTTGTTTCTATATAAACCTGGATAATGTATCTGAATAATGTTATTTAGATGAAAGAGAAAGCTTACCACTTGAAAAATATTTGTATTTTCATTGGCAACATTTAATACATACACATAGATATCAAAGTATAGCCTAAATATTTAATTTTTAACTAGTATTAGGGCTTTGCTTATTAGTTTGAATTCTTAACCTGAGAATACAAAATACTATAATAATAATATATGTTTACCATGCACAGAGATTCATTGTTAAACTTTATAATAGAGTAACATTATTCTAAAAGTTATTCTAAACAAACACACATGCACACTTAAAAAGTATATTCTGAGTGTTATTTTGAAATTTTATATTTTCAATAAATGTAAATAGTAAACAACATATATCAACAATTATCGTTTTTTAAAAAGTTGTGTAAGATTCTATTTTGTGGATATACCATACTAATAGACAATTTTGCTTCTTATAAGTAATCATTTAAAATAATGATGCATTTCTGCCTTTTATTGCATTATTCTCACTAGCAAACAAATATGTTCCCAATAGCAAAAAGGTTTTATTCATGTAAATCTTTAAAAATAGTTTTTTTTAATGTTAATAAAGTTAATATTTTAAATTATTTATAAAGATAAGAGATGTAAAAATATAAAATAATAAAAAATATTAAATATAAATTACAATATGTAAACATATTTTAAAGTATTTTTTAAAAACTATCTTGACCACACCCTTTTCTGTATCCAACATCTCTGTTTTACATTATAAATTAATATCTAACAATATTTGTCTACACATGATCTTAAAACATTTTAAAAAATAATTTTGAAAAACTATATATCCATCCCTTGTGTTTCAATTGATCTTTAATATTTTCATTGTAAGTGTAAGTACTTTGCATAGAACATAATATTTGCATAGTAACATTTTAAAATAAAACACCGATAATTAGACATATTGACATCATGTGCCTCTTGATACAATGCTTTGAGAAGGAAGCAACATCAGTTCTATTATATTCCTACCCCAAATGCATAAACTGAATTTAATCCTGGAGAAATATTATAAAAACCCCAATTAGAAAACATTTTAGAAAATAACTGGTCTATATTCTTTAACAGTGTCAAGATAATGGGAGACAAAGAAAGAATGAGGACCTCTCACCAATTAGAGGTAACTAGGAACATGTGCTAACTGAATGCAGTGTGTGAACTGAATGCAAAGTGTGAGCAGGACTTAGATTCTAGACCAGAAAAAAAATGAGTCAGATAGAGGGAGCTACTTGAATAATATCTGTGGCTTGGTGTTAAATCCATGCTTATTGCTAGATTTTTATTATTGCATTTGTGGTTATGTATGAGGTTAACATTAAGAAAGCTGAGAGGATAAACAAGATTTGTCTTTATTATTTTTGCAAAACTTGTAATGTCTAAACTGATCTTAGAATAAAAAGTTAAAAAATAAGTTTTGAATCATTTTAGTTTCAATTAATGTATGCAATTGATTATAAACTATAAATATATTAAAACTTTTGATAAATATTTTTAAAAGATTAAAATTATTTGAAATGCAATGAAAGGAAATTATCTTACAATGTGTGTTTTTCAATGGATAGTGTTTAAAACTATGTAGGTCCAACATCAATTTTTCTCTTTTTGTTTTGTTTTGATTTTGTGGTGGTTTATAAATGCAAGAATTGAAATTTCATATTTAAGTAAACTAAAGGATGGGAAAAGAATTTTTTTAAATCAATGAGAATTCTGTAAACTTTATTTGTATGTTCAAAATGAAAAAGTATTTGTTGTAAAAAGTATTTTTTATCAATTAATAGGTGACAACTTTATTTGGTTCTCCTTAAACTTGGCTAAAAACAAGTAACTGAAAACACTGCATTTGGGTCATTCACATTCTCATTTTCTGGAAAAGACATAAAATATATTATATTGAAATATATCAAATTACTGATAATTACATTTTAAAAAAATTAGAGACAATGTTTAAATGAACATAATCAACATGTTGGAGAATTCAAATGTTATTAATTTTTAAACATCAGCAATATTTGTTTTTAATAAAGTACTTTTATTGCATGTCTTTAAAATATTTTTAAAGTCTTGAAACTTCAGGTTTAGCTAATTCAATTTTAGAAAAATATCTACAATATAACATACTTCCTAAAGCTGATTTTCATTGTCAAACTAATTGACCAGATCAGGCTCACTTTCTACCAGGACAAAACAAACATGTACAAGCAAACAAACACATAATTTCTTAATTACATTATTGAAATTTTCAAGGAATATTATTCAAAAATTAAATTAAGGATTGGAAACATCCTATAAAGTAGATTACAAAAGGCAATTGATGTAATTAATGAAAGTTTAATATTAGTTTTAAAACAAGTTACAATAATTAAATGTTATATGTGAAACTATATCTTTCAGTTATTTACTAGGCAAAAGTATGATAAATAATATTTTTATGAATATATGTACATTTATAATTTGAATTCCAGTTATAAGTTTTTGGGGAATAGTTAATCATGTATAAAGTTCAGAAATGTCTCCATCAATTTCACTAAACATTGTAGCAATCTTTTCCTGCTTATTTAATGAAAATAAAAATATTAATAAAAATTATTATCAGCTACCATGTAATTTTAATTTTCAGTTAGAAGTGAAAAAACCTAGAATTTTATAGATTAAACGTGATTGGAATAAATATTTTATATAATTGATAAAACAGGTTGAAACCTCTGTATTGAGTAGAACATACATAACCTAAAAAGATCTCAGCAAAATTTTTTTATAGATTTTATCTATTATAGATGGAGATTTTTGCCTTTTATTGTTTAGTGATCTCTATCATTAAATTGCTTGTCAGAAAACGTGTGTGCCAATTTTCACATCCGACGTGTGTTAAGTGACAACTTTTCCAATACTGATACTAAAATTATTTTTAAACCTTGTCAACTGATAAATATGTAATAGTAATGCGTTGTCATACTTCTAAGTTTTTGATTTTTCTGGAAATTAAATCTACTTTCCTATGTTTATTCATCAATTTTATTTACGTATGTATGATAATTTGCCTGTTTATGTTCCTTGTCCATTTAGTGAGTGGTTTGTTTCCTTATTAATTCTTCAGTCTCTCTCTTTCTCTCTGTCTCTCTCTCTCTGTGTGTGTGTGTGTGTGTGTGTGTGTGTATGTGTGTAAGCTATTAATCCTTTGTTAGTCACATTTGTTTCAAAAAGTTTCCCCAGTTTTTTAAAAAACTTTTTATTTAGATATTACTGTGCAACTTGTATTAACGCAATTCAAGAAATTGCAATTAATTGCTTCTATTAAAGCAATTAAAGAAAGAAGAAAGTTATATAACTAGCTGACTCATGGTTAACTGTTACTTCCATGAATCTCTATTAACACTTGATTTTGTCATTCCAATTTTCTAAATATCAGCAGCCAGTTTTGAGATATGAAAACATTGGTTTGCTACAGATTTTTAAACTGTTCTCTTTGATTCTCTTATGCTCATATAAGCAAAGCAGTCTGGAAAAAGCAGAACTCTAATCAATGGTTAAGAATGTTTAGAAGCAACTTATATTTACATCACAGATTATATGAATTTATATCACAGATTCCTCCAAAGCACAATTATTGGTCTAATCCCAGCAGTATTAAGAGACCAAGAAGCTTTTAGGAATACCTTCCTCCCCCTCCACTTTCCCTGGTCTAGCAAATGCTTCTGTTAGAGGCAGCAGAACACCAGGGGTTCATCTTTCTCTGGAGTGAGTTAAACTGACACTAAGCACAGCTGAGCACAGAGAAACTTTACTGAAAATGAAGGATTTCAGTGAAGGTTTATAAACTAAATGTTGGGCTCTCAGTCCTCAAACCCCACACAAATACGAGTCTAAGCCCCAGAGGTAGGATATTTTTGAGACTTTTCTAGGGACTGACCAGCCCAAGTGAAAAAACCCTAAAACTAAAATCAGAAGTTCTGTACAGAAACAGATTAGAAAAGTAAGTCTACAGTAAAAAAGCATAATCAGTCAGCACTGCCACCCTACAACACAAAGGAAGTTTCCATACATTGTTTTGTGCTACATTTATAAATAAAAGCAGTCGGTCAAGAAACATCAGAAAATTAAGAAGAAAATCTGACCTGAAAGTTAGCCTTAAGGTAATCAAGCAGAAAGAAAAAAAAAAACAATTTTCAGAAAAGAGTGGCCATGCAATCAGAAACTCGAATAAAAGAAATTTTTGTTTTTCAATTGAGAGGCAAAAAATATTGCATTCAAAAATAAGAAAACTATATGAATGAAATATCAGAAAAAATAGCTTTTGGCAAATAAAAATATAAGAGCAAAGATTAAATAACTTTACAGAAGTGATGGAATATAAAGTTGAAATCTACTGGCAGTAAAGTTTTTAAAAAAGAGATTGAGAAACTAAAATAAAAAGAGAAGAAAATTAAAGAATTAGAGTCTAAGAGGCCTCATATCTGAATAATATGAATGAAAGAAAGGGAAGACCAAGAAGAGGAAATTACCAAATTACTAATTCAAGAAGTTCTCACAAGTCATATGAGTTTTCCAATTAGGTGGCGCATTGATTACGCAGTAAAATGCTTAAAACTAGACACATGATAAGGCACATCATTGTGAAATATCAGAACACTGTGGACAAATATTTAAGTCTATGTATTTCCAAATTGGAAAAAGAAATAGCTTTTATACAAAGGATCAAGAAACAGAATAGCATCAAACTGCAATAGTAGCCAACACTAGAAGCTGGAAGACAATGGGACATTGCTCCAAAATTCTGACAGAAAACTAGATTATATACCTAGTTCAGAAATCAACTAAAAGTGAGGGTAGTAAAAGATATTTTCGGACATAAAGGCTATCAAAGAATATGATTTAAATGAGCCCTTTTCTAGAAAGCTAGTAGAAGTTTTCTTCCTCTGATACCAAAGAGTAAACTTAGAAAGAAGGATATAGGATCCAGGAAAAAGGAGATTGTACAAAGGAAAAGTCTAGGAAATCCCAACATGATGGCAAAGGGAAATCCCAAGATGATAGTCACAACTTAGGCAGAGGGAGCAATGGTGAGAGATTTGTAAAAAGGGTTAAAAAATGATCGAACATTTGTAAAAGAGGATTAAAATGAGAGAGATTTGTAAAATAACATGATTAAAATGACAGAGCAAGTAATATATTTGAAGATATTAAAAAGGAATGTACTCAGATTGGTGAGCATTTGAGGTTAAATTGAAAACAATGTAAATACATAAAAACAACAAATTTAAGAGAAAACAAAAAGTTGGGCAAAAGAAGAAAAGTAGAATATTTTGCATGGATCAGCTATAAATATACATTTTCTTCCAAGAAAAGCAGACCGTCATGTGCAGCACCTCATTGCTGAGTCAGGAGTCTTGGAAACAGAATTACTCTGTGTTCTCTTACAGACAGACAGAGAGAGTTTGGGGGTTCTAGCAGCAGAGGACAGCTACTCAACAAACTCCTGACTTGACAGAAGAAAGAGCCTCATCTCTCAGGAGGAAGGGCATCCACTTTGAAAGAGCTTCTGGAAGGAAACTCGGAGTGTGGAAAGGGAAAAAGGAGATACGAGCCTAGCAGCCAGATCAGTGTAAATCTACCCTGGTGATCACTGGGGCAACAGATGTGGCAGCCAGAGTGCCTTCACATCCAATTATAAATAGTCTTAAATGGAATAACCTGTTCCAAATAATGAATAGGTATCTAACAAAAATTAAATCAGAACTATTTGGGGAGGATTTTGTGCCTAAGAGGGGGACAGGGAAAATGCTAAATCCTAAGTATTTAACATTTTCCCCGTCCTCTTCTTAGGCACGAAATCCTCTCCAAATAGTTATAAATATATATGTATATATATATATATATATTTATATATATTATGCATATATACATAATATGTATATAACATATACAATATACATATCATATAACATATACAATATGTATATCATATAACATACAATATGTATATCATATAACATATACAATATGTATATTATATACATATAAAATCATGCCAGGCATGGTGGCTTACGCCTGTAATCCCAGCACTTTGGGAGACGGAGGCCAGAAGATCACCTGACGTCAGTTGTTTGAGACCAGCCTGATCAATATGGAGAAACCCGGTCTCTATTGAAAATACAAAAAATTATCCAGGTGTGGTAGCACATGCCAGTAATCCCAGGTTCTCAGAAGGCTGAGGCAGTAGAATAACTTAAACCCGTGAGGTGAAGGTTGCGGTGAGCTGACATGGTTCCATTGCACTCCAGCCTGGACAACAAGATAGCGAAACTCCATCTCAAAAAAAAAAAAAAAAAAAAATTAGTAGGCAATATCTTACAGAAAATCAAGAGGTTCTAATATACTCAAATTTTTTAGAGAAAAAGAGGTAAAGAAATATTTTAAAACGTGTTAATCATTATGAGAAACAGGAAACTAGAGAGGCTGAATGCATAAAAGGTATGTAAACTATTCGACCATCAAAAAAACTCACTGTAATCTTGACAAAATTATGATTAGTTTTTAATAAAACAATTTCAGTGAGAGTAAGATATGGTACTGAAAATATGAGAGGGCTGAGGACAATTTTAGGCTGAAGATTTTGGAGGAGGAGAAATACAGAATGATACCAGAATCAAATGGTAGCTTTGATGGTGGACAGCAAAAACCAAATGCAGTTGAAGCTCCAGGAGCTGGAAACGTTGAGAAACTGATGATGACACTGCATTGGAAAGGTCAACATGCGGAAAATGCCATGAGCTGCGCCATCCTTTTGGGAGAACACTAATGAAAAAATCCAGAGGAAAATTCAGTTTGCTGATTGGTAGCTCTAATACCTGAGCAGTGAAGAAAAAGAATCACATGATTTAAAGTTAAGGCAGTGAGGCAAATGAAAGTTGAAAATCAATACTAAATTGTAAACACACCTGAACTAGCAGCCCATTGAAGAATTAAATTCTAGCATTCAAACACATCTTCCCATGAGTGTGCTCCTCTAACTTGTATGCCCATGAGTTTATGATACTCAAAAGAAGAGTTCTCAGGGAAGGGAAGATTTCAAAATTGTTTACAAAAGTGAAATTCAATAAATAACTGCTGGATTTACATTTTTTTTCGGGTTTTATACATTTTGTGCTAACATCCTGACTTCTAAAATGGAGACACAGCCAAGAGTGGACATTCCATTAGAATGTCAAACCATACTAAATAGATCATTTGAAATTCTTTGTCTCACACTTTTTGATGCCACATTCTTTTTTTTTTAATCATACTGATTACAATTGGAAGAAGGTAGGACATAAATGTTTGTTTTTTTTATCATGATACATTTGGATAAAAATAATGTAAACTCAGTAACTCACTGTAACGCTTCATAGAACAGTCCAATTGTTGCAAGAAGAAGCCTACCGCACGTGGATTTTCAGTCACCTCTACAGCTCAGGTTTTTGTGGCAGCCATAATACTATATGGGAAGAAGTTATTTCCATCTTTTCTTTTTATTAATCTTTAGCATTTAAGCAAAAAAAGTATAGTAAATCGCCATTGGGGTAGGAAAGAGAAAAGAAGAAAACAGCATGGTTTTTAGATTCTATCTTGTTTTTCATCCTGAAAATATAAACCAAAAAATGGTATAAGGAGTTGTTAAGGGAAACCATATATGGAATTCCACTGTGGAAATTTTATAATCACATCCCTAAAAATAACTATACTTTAATTGCTTTGGAAAAAAATCTACATGTTCAAGAACCACTGTGGGAAAAGAACCATTGTGATGAAGGAAACAAAGAGAAATTAAATTCAAATCAGAGTATTTGCTTAATAACTTAGGCAGTTGCTAATGTGTATATATTACACTGTGAATTATAATGCTTGGATAATGAATTTGTTGCTTTTTGAAAAGTCATGAACATTTCAACTCACAACTTCTCATACTAAACAGATATGCAAATATTGTTAAGATGATTGTCTATTTTACAATAAGGTTAATTTTGGTAAAAGGCACATTAACTGTATAATCATAATAGAGCTAATCAAGACTGGATTTGATAGAGAAAGCAATGAAGGTAAATGTTAAAGAAAAAATAGCCAATTTGGATAATTTAGGCCAATGTAATGATTTTTGTTTTAAATAGAAGGGCTGGATTCGTTTGGCCTGACGTAAAATGAAAACAGGATAATTTCTTTTCACTTACTTCTTTTGCAGAATTTATTAAATATATTTTGATTTTGTATTATTGTAGATTTGAAGATGGTAAGGAAATCTTGAAAGTACATTATTGCTATCTAATATCGAATATATGTTTTGCTCAAGAAATGTGATAAAACATCTATGGATTATTTTCACTTCAGTTTCAATTTATTTCTATTAACTATTTGAAGATTCATGTATATTGTATTCTATAAAGTATTTGAAGACACATGTATATATAGTCAGTACACTAATTAGATGCTAATATTAAATGTTTATTTTTAACATTAGAAATTTTAGTTCTTAACACTTTAAAAGGTAATCTGTTTAACTAAGACATCATTCCAGGTAATTCTGAATATATGATATATTTTAAACATAGACTCCGAATTTTGAAAAAGGAAGTGACTTCTGATCCCATAGGTTCTATCTGCTCATTTATCACAGGAGGGAACTGAGATTCAGTGAGGTTACATTATTTGACTAAGTTCACATAATTAATTAAATAATTATGCTTTGAAGACATATATTTACATGTCACAAATGTAAAATCATACATGTATTTATAAATGAGAAACAAACACTCAAAGTGACTTGTCTTAGGACAGGCAACTAATTGTTGGAAGATCTGAAAATCAATCATGAGCATGCATATATATATAAATTTTTATTTCAGTAGCCTTTGAGATAAAAGTGGTTTTTGGTTAAATGGATAAATTATATAGAAGTCAATTCTGTTATTTTATTTCAACTGTCACTGGAGTAGTGTATATTTCCAGAAATTTATCCATCTCGATTTTCTAGTTTGTGCCTCTAAAGGTGTTCATAGTAGCCTTGAATGATCTTTTGTATTTCTGTGGTATTGGTTATAATAGCACCCGTTTTGCTTCTTATCAAGCATATTTGAATCTTCTCTCTTCTTTTCTTGGTTAATCTTTCTAATGGTCTATCAACTTTATTTATTTTTTCAAAGAACCAGTTTTTAAAAAATTTCATTTATCTTTTGCATTTTTTTGTTTCAATTTTATTTAGTTCTGCTCTCATTTTTTGTTATTCCTTTTCTTCTTCTGGGTTTGGGTTTTATTTGTTCTTGTTTCTCTACTTCCTTGAGATGTCACCTTAGATTGTCTGTTTGTGCTCTTTCAGACTTTTTGTTGTAGGCATTTAATGCTATAAACATTCCTCTGAGCACCATTTTTGCTGTATCTCAGAGTGATGGGTTGTATCACTATCATCATTCAGTTCAAGGAATTTTTAAATTTGCATCTTGATGTCATCTTTATCCGTATATCTCTCAGGAGTAAATTATTAAATTTCCACATATTTGAATAATTTTGAGGGGTTCTTTTGGAGTTGATTTCTAGTTTTATTTCACTGTGTTCTGAGAAGATACTTGATATAATTTTGAGTTTTTAAAATTTATTGAGACTTGTTTTGGGGCCTATCATATGATCTATGATCTTGTTTTGGGGCCTATCATTTGAAAATGTTCCATGTGTACTCTGCAGTTCTCGGGTAGAATGTCCTGTAAAGTTCATTTATTCTAGCATGTCACTTTCTGTCTTGAAGATCTGTCTAATATGGTTCAATGGTGTATTGAAATCCCCCACTGTTATTGCGTTGCTGCCCATCTCATTTCTTAGATCTAGGAGTAATAATTCTATGAATCTGGGAGCTCCAGTGTTTGATGCATATAAATTTAGCATTATAATATCTCTTTGTTGAATGGATCCCTTTATAATTATATAGTGATTATCATCTTTTTTTTGCTGTTGTTGCTTTGAGGTCTGTTTTGTCTGACATAAGAATAGCTACTCCTGCTCGATTTTGATTTTTATTTGCATGAACTATTTTTCTATCCTTTAACCTTGAGTTCATATGAATCCTTCCATGTTAGACGAGTCTCTTGAAGACAGCTGGTAATTGGGTTGTGATTTTTTAAATTCATTCTGCCATTCTGTATTTTTTAAGTGAAGTGTTTAGGCCATCTGTATTCACTGTGAATATTAAGATGTGAGGTACTGTTCTTTTCATCATATTCATTGTCACCTAGATGTTGTTGTTGTTGCTGTGTTATGGTTTTATAGGCCCTGTGAATTCAAGAGTTTCCATTTTGGTGCATATCAGGCTTTTGTTTCAAGCTTTAGAACTCCTGTTAGCATTTCTTGTAGTGCTAGTTTGTTAGTAACAAATTCCCTCATCATTTGTTTGTCTCAGATGATTTTATTTCATTTATGCAACTCAGTTTTACTGGATACAAAATTTTAGGCTGACAGTTGTTGTGGAAGCTGAACATAGGAGCCCAATCCCTTCTAGCTTGTAAGGTTTCTGGTGAGAAGTCTGCTGTTAGTCTGATAAGTTTTCCTTTGTAGGATACTTGGTGTTTTTGTCTTACTGCTTTTAGAACTCTTTCCTTCATGTTGACTTTAGATAGCCCGATGACTATATGCCTTGGTGAGGATCTTTTTGCATGAATTTCCCAGGCATTCTTTGAGCTTCTTGGATTTGGATATCTAGATCTCTAGCCACAGCAGGGAAATTTTCCTCAATTATTTTGATAAGTTTTCCAGACTGTTTCTTCTTCTCTCTCAAAGACACCAATTATTCTTAGGTTTGGCCATTTTAAAAACTCTCATATTTATTGGAGACATTTCTTTTGATTCTTTTTTTATTTTTGTCTGATTGGATTAATTCAAAAGCCTTGTATTTCAGCTCTAAAGTTATTTCTTCTATTTGTTCTAGTCTTGTTAAAACTTTCCATTGTGTTTTGTAATTCTCTAAGTATGTCTTTTATTTCCAGAAGTTACGATTGGTTTTTCTTGATGATATCTATCTCTTTAAAATTTTTTTCATTCATATCCTGAAATGCTTTTTGAATGCCTTTATGATGGTCTTCACCTTTCTCTGATATCTCCTTGAGTAACTTAATAATCAACCTTCTGAATTTCTTTATCTGGTATTTCACAGATTTCTTCTTGGTTTACATCCATTGTTGGAGAGGTAGCGTGATCTTTTGAGTTTGTTACAGAGCCCTGTTTTGTCATATTACCACAGTTACTTTTCTGTTTTTTTCTCATTTGCATAGACTATTTCTTCTAATTATTCTTGAATTTATTTTTGATTTGTCTGTGCTTATTTGTTTTTAATTTCTTTTTTCCCCTTCAGGATAAGACTTCAATGCTTATAGTTAATCATAGCCTAATTTGGTTCTTGTGTGGTATCAAGAGTGAAGATTCTGTAAGATTTCCTTGGTTACAAAGAGTCTTTGTATAATGGCTTTCTCATATGTTGGTTGTAGTAGCAATGTGCTCAGTGTGTGCACAAGTTTACTGTCTCCTATGGGGTTGGAGTAGTAGACATCTCCTAAAGCTTATCTCATTCCTCCATGGCATGCACTTTTATATTTATGATGATTCAGAGCTCAGGTCAGTAGGGGAGGTGGTAGGAACTATTTGTGGCTCCAGCAGGTGGGTAAATGCAATACCCAATGGTGGGCAGAGGTCTCAGCCTTGATAGAGGTGGCTGGAGTAGCTCTCATGGAGTCACACTGAGGTCTTATCAGGGGGAATAGTTGGTTCTGCTTCAGCTCCCCTGCCAGGTCAGCAGGAAAGTTATCCATTTCTCTGACATTTCTGACCCAGAGCTCTAGGTATTCAGATCAGTTAGCCACTTCTTTTCATCTGTAGTAATGCTGATGTTCCAAGTAGAAACAAATGTGATTGTTTCTCTCATGCAAGCCTGTATTTGGAGGGTACTCCTGTGGGGATGCAGTCACCCTGATGTGTCCCAGAAAGAATGTCTTTGGTCACACTCATGCCAAGTTCACATGGGAGAAGCCTCAACTGTGCCAGTGGTGTTGGGCAAGGGCAGAAATACATCCTCTTCTCCAAGACCCTTCACGTGAAACAGGATCGTCTGAATGTTGGATTAGAGCTGAAGACTTTCCCTGCTGAACCCAGCACTGCAACTGTGTCTCTACTTAAAGAAACTTCTCACCAGTGAAAAGATATTGTGCTTAAGGCCAGCTGTCTAGATTCTTTTGTCCCACAGGGTAGGGTGTTCGCTTGATGTGGTACACTCCCTCTTGCCCTAGGAGTGGGAGTCCCTGGGAACCAGACAACTGTGAGTGTTGTTGCTCCTCTGGGTCTAGAGGCCCAGTAAATTTGCCACAATCCAGGCTGGTACTCAGAAATGTCTGCAAGGAGTCTGGCGATGTGACCTATTCTCATTTCCTAGCAGTGGGTGGCAGTAGCAGCTCTAATTGAGATGGTAGGGGAGTGACATAGACTTTATGATATTTCTTGGTTATTGGTAGCCTTAGTATGTTGGGTTTCTTGCATGCCAGTTACAATAGTAATGAACTGGTCATGTGGACAGATTCAGGACCTCCTGGTTACCCAGAATGGTGCAAGCAGTGGTGATAGCTAAGATTGCACAGCCCTTTTCTCCTTCCTGGGCTCAGTGTTATTCTACCAGGAGTTGCTGTAATGGACTGTGTTGGTTGCCCTCCAGCCAGGAGGTGGTGCTTGTACAAGAGTGCCAGCTGTGGTAATAGCAGTGGGATTTTTGCTTGCCTTATGTTGCCCAGGGGAAGTATCCTGGTTTCTCCGACAGTGGTCAGGGCCATATATATAACGCCCAAGAGTTTCTGTCTTTTGTGTGAAGCTACCAGGGCAGGTAGTGGGGCAAAGCCAGGTGGGGGCTGCATCAGGTAGGTTTGTGCTCTGAGTATTTGCCTATGGGACAAGCAGCAGCCCCTGTGGGTATCAAGGGACAGGAGCATTTCCCAGGCCACTGGGTTGATGTTCCAGAGAGGAGTGTTGCTGCCTCTGCTGCACAGAAGAGTTTGCACAGGGAGTATGGAGTAGTGGTGAGTGGTAAGCCCCACCTGGTTCCCACTCACTTGAGGAGGCAGATGCACTCCTGCAGTGTTCCACTGGCAGAGGTGAGTTGAGTCCCAGTCAGCCTGTACTCAGAACTCTCAACTGCCCTGAGTCTTAAGCTTTCCCTCTGGGAACAGCAACCACAGCTTTCAGGTCACATCTTTCCCTGTCCACTGCCAAGCTGGGCTCCTGGCTCCTGCACCTGTGACTCCTGTACTGCTGATTCCTGCACTTGCAGGTGCAGCCTGCTTTTCATTCTTTGCTGCCCCAGCCCTGGCCAAGGGAGTTTGTCCCCAACCCTGTGATTGATTATATCGTGAATCCCCACTCAGGACTTCTTTCAACTTGCAACCACTGCCTGCACTTTTTGGCGGTCCTCCGCAGGGTTCCCTGTGAGGAACAGGAGGGAATGGTTTTACTTGGTCCACACTACAATCTGGGCGTGCATGCAAGGGTCTTCCTGACGCTGCTTCTGTTCTTAAATTCTACAACCCTCAGCAATTCAGTTCCTGTGCTGGGTGGAGTTAGGGTTTTCTCCTCCGTGGCCTGGACTTTCAGGGTCCTTGGTCGTGGGGTGTATCCCAGAGGCAGTCCCTCTCCCTCTCGCACTGGGGACTCTTAGCTCTTCACTTGAGTCACAGCGTAGGCTGCAGCCACCTGCTTCCGTCAAAAGGTCTATAGATTTCTTCAGTTTTCTTGTCCAGTTCATGTGTTGCTTCTTGAAGAAAAAAGTTCACAGCATGAATTTCTACACACTATTCTGTCCTTCCAAGTGAGAGAGGTATGCTAGCAATGCCTCTAATCTGCCATTTTGAGAAAAAACAAATATATATGTATATAAATTATATATATACACATATATAAAGTATATATATATATATCTATAATAGTGCATTATCTTCTAGAGTGATTGATTATGTCTAAACTTCATTGATATCATGCAGATAAATTTGCACCATGGTCTTTTGTCTGAGTTTCAAATTATTTCCCACTGCCTGTTTGACATCTCCACTGGAAGTCCCACAGACACCTCAAATTTAACATGTCCAAAATTAAAGTTGGGATTTTTTTCTGGTCAAATTGTTTTTTCATTCCCACTTCAGTCTTGTCCATCTCAGTTCATAATACAATCATGCTGTGTATGCCAGAAATTTAGCACCAATTAAATTCTCCCTTTCCCTCACCTGTCATATTCAAGCCAGGTTGGTTCTCCTTCTAAGACATAGCTTGAATGTCTCTTCTTTTATCTGTTGCCACTGTCACCTCACTTAGTCTGGAATAGTCTCAATTATCTTGCCTTCATTACCATCTCATTACCACCAATACTCTGCCACCCTTTCCATTTTTCACACAGCATCCTCAGTTACCCACTTAGCAAGTAAACGAGATCATGCAACCCCTCTGCTAAAAACCTGTGAATAAATTTTCTACATTTGAATGAAACTAAACTGTTTACCATAGTCTAAGAGGATTTTCATGGCCTGACTTTGGCTTATCTCTCCAAATTCATCTTTTAACACTTTCCTCTTCATTTATAATTTTGTATTATTCTGCCTTCTTTCAATTTCTTGAACACTAAAGATCTTTTTATTTATTAATTTATTAGTTTATTTTTAAATTTCAGGCCTTTGGCATTTTCTTTTGCCTGGGATTCTCCTTCCCTCACTTTTCCAAGGGTTAGTCTTAGGTGACATCTTCTACGGTAAATTGTGTCTAATATGGCCCCCCACGATCCCTGCCTTCAGGTATGCATGGCTTGTGTTATCTCCTTCTTTTTAGTAACTTCCTTCTAGCCAATAGGGTATCTCTACCCAGAGAGATTGTCACTGTTGTGATGAGATCACAAAGGTCTGACTTTTGTCTTGCCAACAGATTCTCTTGCTGGCTTTGATGAAACAAGTTGCCATGTTTGCAATTCCATGTGGGAAGGTCCTGGAGCAGCCCCTGGACAATAGCCATTGGCCGAAGCCCTCAGTCCAATAACCCAAATGAAACGGAATCTTGTAAACAGCCATGTAAATGAACTTGGAAGAAATTTCTTTCTCAGTCGAATTTCCAGATGGGACCTTAGCTCTGGCTGAAACCTTGATTGGAGCGTTATGAGAGACCCTAAATTAAAAGAACGAAGCTAAGGAGATCCCAGATTCCGGACTCAGGATTGCATAAGTGGTATTACATTAAGCTACTTGATGGACAATTTGAAATACCTAATACATCTCGGGGGGAATTCACTAACTACCCCAAAGTAGATTTCTCTGTACTCAACCTTTCATCTGGTTCCAATGAAATTTGAACCTATTCAAAACTTGGATTTCTTTTATCTCCTCCTCTTTGGACACTTTATTTGGTTAGGCTGCCCTACATGAGTGTGAGTTTTCCGAAGTTGAAGTCAGATACACATCACTGATTTATCCATGGCCTCTACTCTATTATTGACCTAGCTTCATATTTCTTTCTAGCCTAGGGTGCTTATGAAGACTACATGGTGATTAGAAACACAGCCTTCTCCATTCACAATATTGGAATGCTCCTTCATCTTTATCTTCTTTCAATTATGTGCTAGGTCTCCTGAAATAAACCTTTCCTTCATCTCCATGTTATGAAAAGAAAGGTGGGCACACTTAAGGTTTGAGGTTAGCCATCTTTCACAATATTATTAGGTTTTTTTAATTGTCTACACAAACAATGTAAGGTAGAGTAGTGTTGTTTGATGAGTTCGACCAACATACATAGCGTAGTAGATCTGGATAATTCATGCCTCAACAACTGCCTGTTTCTGACTTGCAGGAATTATGTGTTGCTTGGTTAATCAGGATAATTGCTTTACTTCTTCACTTCACTTTGTTTTTTTAGACACAGTCAGAGACCAGAAGGTCTAAACCTGCCTTGAACCCTTCAGGTAGTTCAGAGGGCTTCCATCTCGCATGCGACTCCACAGAATGTTAATTTTTCTTCTTTGGGGAATATTTGCAACTGAAATGACTCAAAAGTTCAAGTGAAGCAGCTGTCAAGGTTGTCTGATTCCACATTTTTAAAGCATAGTCTGAGTGTCATAATGCATACAAGTATTTTACTCACAATTAGTTTAAATGGTTATGAGCAAATTTATAGCCCTAAATCTCAGTGGAAGATAATGAATTATTTGATTTATTTCTTTTGTGGGTGTTTTTTCCAAAAAGTTGTTTTACAAGTGTGGCCTATATGACTGCTAGCAATTGCCAATTTCCATAGCCCTCTGTTTGGCCTACTTGTTGAGCTACACACACACACACACATTACATATTCCAAATGACAATGTCACTGGCTCAATGAACATCTGAATTTAACTTAAAAATGTGGATATTGTCTTACTGATATCTCCTTTTAAATATTATACTTCTCCACATTAATTCTTAAATTTTCCTTTTTCAAATTTGTTGGCAAGCTGTAGCAGGTGGATTGAGTTGAATATGGACTTGACCTTTCTCTCCATGGTAACAGGTCAATAACTGAGGGGTAGAAATGTACATCTACCAAAATTATAGATAATTTATTTCCAGACCCAACAATTTATTGCTTCCTATGCTTCCATCATAAGAGACAATGTTATGATTGTATTTGTGTTGTGATTTTATAAGTGATTTCTAAGAAACTGTTAACTGTAAAGCATTTTTAACTATTCCAGGGTAATTGTCATTAGTATTTCACATAACTAAATTATAAGTCTGAATTTCTTTGTTGTCAGAATTCACCTAACATGTTAAAAGGAAAGAGGTAATAACTTCAAATTTACTTTAGCTTTATTCAAATTCAATTTAGCCTCATTTTTCTTTCTTGAATTGTAATGAAGCATATTTAAAGTTTAGTTTGAGTATATTTAGAGAAATAATTTCCCTCTGTTAAGAAAGTTCTGTGTGTAGCTTTTAGGAAAAATTAATTATGTTAATAGTATGATGTGTTCATTTCCATTAATGAGTGAAAAGAAAATTTGAGTGAATTTTGAATGACTTTCTGTGGCGCAGCCTCTGATGCCATAAAGTCTCTGGTGCATACAGTGTCAAGGGAATTACAGAAGACATGCATGCAGGAGCCTTTTCTGTGGTTTGCATAGTTGGAATAGTGATCAAAACTATCCTAATACATCAAAAAGTTCTGACTCCAGTTGAAAAACAAATCAGAAAACTGGTAAAATTTAGGGATTTGGAAAACCAGGCATGATGGCATACACCTGTAATCACAGCTATTTTAAAGGCTGACGTGGAAAGATTACTTGAGCACAGGAGTTTGAAGATGGCCTTGGCAACACAGCGAGACCTCATCTCTAATTTCTTAAATTAATGATTTGGGTTAAAATAATAGTCAAATATTATTTTACCTAATATAATGTAGGTAATTATCATGTAGTTGGTCCTGAGAAGTTTTTAGTTGTTATCATTTATTTATTTGCTTATTATTTTGATGTTAGGAACATTCTATCTTTTATTTACCTCAATTAGTATGAGGCACAGCCAAATTGTAGACATCAGAAATGACCTTTAGGTGTTCCAAAAGATAAACTAAGGCACATAGAAATGTTAAATAATTTATTTAAACAGAGAGTGATTCATGAATTGTGTAGCTCCAGACCACAGATGATTTGTGGATCTAATAACGGGCCGCAGAGTGAAGGGTTTAATAGGTCGCTACAGAAGCAGAGCAAAAAAGGACATTTTTGATGGGGAACAGTAGCCTTATTGGGAGCATTCCAGGGAAAAGTTCCTACTTAGAGGTTTAATTTGCAGATTCTGATTGGTTCAGCTTCAGTCACGGAAGTTCCTTAGTTAGGAGTTAGGTGGCAGTTTCTGCTTGGCCTAGAAAATGATTTTACATTGAATTGGATTTAGTTTGCTCACATATAAATCCACGGAACTGGAGCCACCTCAATCTAATGGCCTTCTAATTAATTATTTAAAAAATAGTCTTTATCCTGGTAAAGGTGGTAGGAAACAAAATATTTTTCTGCTCTGCAGTTGTATTTTTCTATTCCCTTATGATAAAATATTTTTAAAAGTTATTCATTGTTGAACTCACATTTCTTAACGTATCTGAATAAATTACTTTTCAAATAGCTTATAGCATGACCCCCAAGGGCAAGTGAAAAATTTAACATTTAGAATTGCTGAATCACTAATAATATATTAGGATAATATAAAAATGACAACATCCTGCGTCCTGTGTATGTTGCAAGGCTCACTAACTATGATTTCTTCTTACAGATTATATTTCAACAGGATGACAAGCTTCAACTGTTACTTATTTTTTCCGGAAATTTTAAGAAGAATTACATTAATCCTCTTTTCTTTGTTCATTATAGTGTGAGAAGAGTATTTTTCCCTCTTGCTTGTTGTTGAAATTTAGAGAGCTAGAAGACATGATGAAGCAAGCATAAGTGATCAATATCTGGTAAAAATATAATACTTTATTTTCCACTCTTGAAACTGCCAGTTTATTCTCCATTTCATTGAAAAGTGAAATTGATACTCCTTAAATCAAACACCCTTCTTTACTTATCATAATGTGTATGCGGTTTAGTGTGTCATCTTGCTGTTCAATCTTTCCAAGATACTTTCTTCCCATTTTTCATGTTGAAGTTTTTGGAAGTTAATGAAGCCCTCTGCATGGCTCCCATCTTCATAAAACGCTTTTGTAGATCAGGCTTCCACTGTGTATTCTGAACTCTTTTTGGTACAAATGATTTCTTCTTTGGGGAAGGAAAGGAGACTGAGTACAATACCTAAGGCGTAAATGGGAAATCTCATTCCTAAAGGCCATGTAGAGGAAGGATACACATATTTTTTTAACCAGTCATGCAAATTACTTACTCTATTTAGTGAGACAACAGCAGGACACAACCTTCCCCTTATTTCATTATCTCCATTTCATTTGATGGCCACATCATCTAACAGGAAATCTGTAAGGACCAGCTTCAACTTCACCTTAACTTTACTACTATTCAAATGCTAGTGAGCATATAGTGGTCTTACATTAAAGGATAATTCATAATACCAAACACCATCCTAAAATTTATATGGAACCACAGAAGACTCAGAATAGCCAATTATCCTAAGCAAAAAGAATAAAACTGGATGAATCACATTACCTGACTTTAAATTATACCATGGAGTTATAGTAACCAAAACAAAATGGTACTGGTATACAAACATACATACACCAATGGTGCAGAATAGACAACCTAGAAACAAATGCACACCCCTACACTGAACTCATTTTTGACAAAGATGTCAAGGACAAACACTGGGGAAAAAAAAAACAGTTTCTTTAATTGACGATGCTGAGAAAACTGTATTTTCATATACTGAAGAATAAAACTAGACCATTGACTCTTACTGTATACAAAAATCAAGATGGATTAAAGACTTAAATCAAAGACCCCAAACCAGGAATCTACTGCAAGAAACATTGGGGAAAATCTCCAGGCCATACGTCTGGACAAAATGTTCTTGAGTGATACCCCTCAAACACAGGCAACCAAAGCAAAAATATACAAATGAAATAAAATCAAGTTAAAAAGCCTCTGTACAGCAAAGTAAAGAACCAACAAAGTGAAGAGACCTACAGAATGGGAGAAAATATTTGCAAACTATCTATCTGACAAGGAAATAATCACCAGAATGTCTAAAAACCTCATACAACTTTATAGGAAATAAATCTAATAATCCAACCAAAAAATGGGCAAAAGATTTGAATAGACATTTCTCAAAAGAAGACATACAAATGGCAAACAAGCATAAGAAGAGGTACTTTACATAACTGATCATCAGAAGTACAAATCAAAACTACAATGGGATGTCATCTCAACCCAGTTAAAATGGTTTACATCAAAAAGACAGGCAATAACAAACACTGGCAAGGGTGTAAAGAAAAGGGAACCCTGGTACACTGTTGGTGGAAATGTAAATTAGTAACACTATTATGGAGAACAGCTTGAAAGTCCCTCAAAAAACTAAAAATAGAGCTAGCATATGACCCAGCAATCCCACTACTGTGTATATACCCAAAATAAAGGAAATCCACTTGTCAAAGAGATATCTGAACTTCCATGCTTATTGCAGCACTCTTCACAATAGCCAATATTTGAAAGCAACCTACTGTCTATCGTCAGAAGAATGGATTTTAAAAAAAAGTGGTACCTGTACACAGTGGAGTAGTATTCAGCCATAAAAAAGAATAAAATCCTGTCATTTATAACAACATGGATGGAACTGGAGATAATTATATTAAGTGAAATGAGCCAGGCCACAGAAAGACAAACATCACATTTTCTCACTTATTTGTGGGACCTAAAAAACAAAACAATTGAATTCATGGAAATAGAGAGTAGGATGATTATCAGAGGTTAGAAAGGGTAGTGAGGGTGGGAGAAGTTAGGGATTGTTAATGGGTACAAAAAGATCAGGTAGAAAGAATGAACAAGGCCTAACATTTGATAGCACAACAGGGTGACTATAGTCAATGATAATTTAATTATGCATTTAAAAATAACTAAAAGAATGTAATTTGATTTTTTGTAGCACAAAGAATAAATGCTTGAGTGGATGGATATCCTGTTTTCCATGACGTGACTATTACATATCACATTCCTGTATCAAAACATCCTATGTACCCATAAAGATATAGACCTATGTACCCACTAAAATTAAAAATTAAAAAAAGAAATGAAAAATACAAAAAAGACCAAATGGAAAATCTATAACTAGAGAAAAAGAAAATGTCATATCTACTGCCTATCAAAATGTGAATGACTATTCATCTGTGGAATGGCTTTCCTTTATTTTATCTCATTTGTTCTTCATAATCATCTGTTGGGTTGCCATTATTAACTTTATTTTAAAGATGAGGGAATCAAGACTCAAGAGAGGAGAGTTTGCTTTCCTATGGCAACACAACTGGTAAATAATGTAACTGAGATCATAATCCAGAGCAGTAACACCAGAAATGATATTTATTTTTGTCTATACCATGCTGATTACTAATGACAGAAATCCTTAACTGTAGTTGATCAGAGACCAAATCTGATGGAGAAGCCACTATCTTGAACCTTGGAAATCATTATGCCATAGGAAAAAGAGTGCTCTGGAACTATCCTCAATGTATATAAGGGTCTAAAATGTTATGAAGTCCCATATAAGGGAATATCATTATATTAGTGTCAATATATGGGTTTTGGCCAATTTGATTATCTGTAAAATCTACCACCAGAAAGGTGGAGTCAAAAAGCTAGAATGTCCATGAATTAAATGTCAGATCAACACATCACACCACCTATTTTGCATATAGCTAGTCCTAATAAGGAAATAAACAACACCAACTTTAAAGGAAACAATCACAGCAATGGAAATTCTCACTACAGATGTATAAACCTTGTGCTTTCTTAGGTTGATGGCTCTTGCTCCCACTGCAGAAGTGAATACTGTCTCCCTACTTCCTAGTATTTGAAAAAGTCCAGAACCCTAGGTATCATTCAGATGAGAGCCTTCATATTGAATTCAATTCATGGTGAAAGTGTAGACATCTATCAGAGAAAGAGAGAGGATCTATACCTATTAGGAAACTTTACCATTGGTTGAGGGTCTGAGGGAACAAAGCCTACAGGTTAAGGCACTGTGTGCCCCTTACTTCTAGTCCAAAAGAATATGTGTGTTTGTGTGTAGATGGAATAATTTTAGTCCGGTTGATTGGACAGCTTTTTATACTGAATAGCTTTTATATTGAATAGCTTTTTGTTATGTCAAATAAACCTATAATAAATAAGTTAGTCGGAAAGGCTAATTCTGGTCTGTTTCTACTTATTACGTCAAAGGTAGTATAATCAATGTGACTGAGTATATTGTGGATCTTAGATTCCACATAGTATTGACAAGCTTGCATTGATAATAAAATGCTCTTGCTCAAAAGGGACTGATATAGACAAATTGTTGGATACAATTAATCACATTTCCATCAAACCACAAGATTGCCAGGAAATAAAATCCTATTATGTGTCAGGAAGTGGAGATAACTGGGACTATTTGGCAACTAGCATTAATAACAACAGTGCACCAACAGTGAATTCCTTGCCTGAAATTCAGATTGAATGTTGACCATGTGTGAACTCAATTTTTGCACTGACAGAAAGAGTTTTAAGAGCTAGATCATCTACCAATTTTTTTTCTCACGTTACATTGCAATTTCTTGGATTTCTGATTTCTCCTCTCTTGCAAACGACTTGAGTGAGTCCACACGATCTTTAAACAGTTATTTGTTCATCCTAGATAAAGCTCCTTTGCAAGTTTCCTAGACCAGAATTACACTGTCCAGCCATCCCTGCTGTTAGCCATGCTCCAGCATCCCCATTTCTTCCTCATCTATTTGATTCCTGGTTCCATAATGCATAGAATTTCCAAGTTGAATTTTCACAATACTGCTACTTCACATGAATGCACACACCTCAAATAGTATTCTGAAACTTCTGGCAGCAGAGTTGGCCCAGGGGAAAGCATTCCCCATCAGAAAGCACACACTGGGTCACAATCATACAGCTCTGACAGAGAGGTCTCAAAGCTCTCTGACTAGCAGCAGAGATGATATTCTCCAATTCTGCCATTTCAGTGCTTGCACTATTTTCCTGCATCCTGCAGGTAGTGGAACTTCACAAAGAAATTGATTCCATTTATAAACTGGGGCAGTAGGTTAAATCTGAATACCTGCAGAAAAAGCTATTGAAACTTTCTTATTTTCCCTCCTGTCAGCAAGAAATCCTAAGCTTTGTGAATGCTCAAGATTGGTTCTCTATATCTGTACCTGAATCATCAAGTATTGAATTAGGTTACTGCCTACAGAATTGAGTACAGTTGTTCTTAATTGTACAACTCACTTAATTCACTCAAATTGTTAAGCAAATTCATCACTATTCAAACTTAATATAGTCTAAGAATTAAATGTAAAGAGGCTTTTCAACTCATACTTTGAGAATAATCGTTCTATCCTTGATTTTTAGCAGAGCACTGTCTGGTAGAAATATAAAGTGAGGTATATATGTAATTTTACATTTTTTAGCAACCACATATACAGTAAAAGAAAAGGGTAAATTAATTTTAATGAGATATTGTATTTAAGACAGTATAGTTAATATTATCATTTTAACATGTAATCAATACAAAATTATTTGATGAGGTATTTGTATTCTCTTTGTTTGCACCAAGCTTTCAAAATCTTGTGTGACTTTCATACTTATAGCACATCTCAAGTTGGAATAAACACATTTCAAGTGATCAAGAGCCTCATGTGATTATTGGCTACTATATTGAACAGTGCCCTTCTGGTAGATTTCCCAGGCATTTGAGAAAGCTTGTTTGTCACCAGTTATAATTTATCTTTAACTTAATCTTCTTGGGCAAAAGGTCAACATGCGTAATAGACGTTACAGTGCCAGCACACATCGAGGGCTCAATAAATATTTACTGAATGTTTTTAAGTTTCAATTTACAAATATTGACATATTTATTCAGCTGTCATTATGTATCAGGTACTTTTCTAAGCACTGAGGAATTCAGTACTGATCAAAATAGACAGAATGCTTTCGAGGAGTTCAAAAGTTGATTTCTTTAAATTGATGACAAATAAAATTATAAAAACACAAAAATAAAGCATACAATAAGTCAATAGCTTGTGTTTCAGACGGACTTTTTCCTCCCTAATTATCTTCTCTGTTAGCCATTTCCACAATTCCACCTATTGCGCATCAGCGAATACTCTCTGGCTGCCCAGGATTTTCTGCTGCAACACCACACATGAGCTTGCCTTCTTCAAGCTTCTTACTGTTTTTCAAGCAGCACGGCTTTTTTGTTTTTAATGTGTTTCACGTCTCTGGTCTTCTCCATCTCAGCTAGCTGTTAAGTCTTAACTCATAATTCAATGCCAAATTCAATTGATACCTCTTTGATAAGCTTTTCTTTGCTCCCAATTTCAGTTATTTTTAAATTTTTTATTCGTTGCCCACAGATGTTGTACATGACTTTATCATCCCATTTATTTTGGATTGTAATTTTATATCAATTCTTCTCCCATTAGATCTTTACTTATTTTCTTTAGCTCTTATAATTTATAGAGAGACTGACATGACAGGTGCTGAGAGAATGTGTGTGGGAAGAATTGATAATGTACCCTTTTCCTATCTTAGTCTCTTATCCATGAATGCAGCTTCTTTTGGATCAGGAGATTATATTCTATCATATTTTTTCTTTATGATCTTTATCTATATGTAAATTAAATATATATGTGTGATATTAAAACATAGTCCAGTAATTTGGAGATAATTTTCTAAAGAATGACAGAATTATGGTCTCTAGTACACCTTCATTACACTTAATTGAACAGACTCTTACATTTGGTATATAAACCTGTATTATCATCTAGTGGTAAAGTGTTAGAAATACAGACACAGACTCCCTGAATCCCCAGAAGGAGCTAATTCATGATTCCAGAAAATGCAACAAATTTTACAAACAATGTGGTCTGATTGCACTGAGCTAGGTTCCCAAACATACATACATAAAGTTGGATCACAGTGAAGCTTGATGAAAGCTTAGATCTGTACATTTAATGTTCTGTCAAGGTGTGAATAATGCAACCTTCAGAGCTAGGTGGGAAATGTTTTATTTTATTCAAATTGTAAACAATAGTTAAGAAATATCTTTCCTGATTAAGCACTGGAAAACCACAAATCCTAGAAATACTGATGCCCAAAAACATGCTCATAAATGAAAGTGGGAAAATTAGAATGATGATTGCTAAAGGCTGGAAGTAGGGAAAAGTAGAGAGTATTTAATGAGTACAGAGTGTCAATTTCACAAGATGAAAAGAGTTTTGGAGACTGGATGCGCAACAATGTAAATGTGCTCAACATGATTGAACTATGCACCTAAAAACCATTGAGATGGTTAATTCTCTGTTACGTTTATTTTGCCACAGTTTAAAAAAAGCCTGACACAAGGGCCTGAGTGCATGCTAGGTGACCCATAAATGGTACCATTCTTGTTGTTGTCTACCAGTTTCTTTTAAGTATGGTGAATTTTGTTCAGGTGGAATTGAGTGAGATAACTAACTTGAGTTTCTGAACCATCACTCAGGAATGCTTCAATAAATCATTATTGTTTATGAAGTCATGTCTGCGTATGTGTTAAATCTCCACCTTTTTACCATCACCTTTTACCTTCCTCAGCAATTACGTACAAAATCAATTTTCAGCTTAAACTGTCATATGAATAAAGTTCTGTATAAATACATTGCAGATAGTAACTAGTGGCAAAAAAAAGGACTAAAATTGAGGATAGTATTTTTAATATAAAATATCTAGAAAACTAGATAGCTAGAAAACTGGGCTATATTTAACAGCTCGAGCAGCTAGACCAAATATGAATGTCGAACCAGACATGTTTGGTTGGCAGACCCAGTACTTTATAAATTTACAAATTAAGTGTGTTGACTTGTTTGTGGGAGGTAATTTTGAGGTTTATTCTGGAACACCTCACCAATATCCCCCAGCCCCAGGCTCTCTGGTTTAGGATCACACATTTTTGTTATCTATCAAATTCCTGTGGACATTTGATTTTGCCACCTCTGATTTATAGATTAACTCAAGAAAGTACGTTAAAAACTACTAGTTATTTATACAGATACTTCAAAAAATACAAATAATTCAAAATATAGATAATGCAAAAGTTTTTGCAGAACTCTGAAATTATTCAATGTGTAGATATTTGAATCAGACTTTAACAACTACTCCTGTGTTCTACCATATTATCTTATGTGTGTTGGATTTATACAATAAACAAAGACACACACACACACATACACATACACATATGTGTAACAGGCATTTACTAAAGTACTTACATATACCAGGCTTAATGTTTATTATATAAATATTAGTTCACCCATCTATTTTATCCACAAGGATTGTGTTTTATTCAACCTTTTTTTTGTTTTTACTGTATTGGTCTGTTCTCATGCTGATATGAAGAAATATCCTACACTGGGTAATTTATAAAGAAAAAAGTTAATTGACTCACAGTTCCACATGGCTAGGAAGGCCTCAGGAAACTTATAATCATGGTGGAAGGCACCTCTTCACAGGGTGGCAGGAGAGAGAATGAGTGCCAGCAGGGAAAATGCCAGACACTTACCAAACCATCTGATCTCGTGAGAACTCACTATCATAAGAAGAGTATGGGGGAATCCACCCCTATGATTCAATTACCTCCTACTGGGTCCCTCCCACAACACCTATGTATTGTGGGGATTACAATTCAAGATGATATTTAGGTGAAGTCACAGCCAAACCATCTCAATCACCAATGTTGGAGATATACTAGAAGTTAAATATTTGTCAAATCAATATATGCATGGGCAGCCAACATGCAATTAAAAAGAAACATTCTTTTAGCTAATTAAATACAAGTTACCTGAAAGTCTCAAATGGTTTTAGGTATATCATGCCTTTAAATAATAGATGCTCATACTCTGTACCAAAGTGGTATAGAGAACTGTCCTGAGATCATTAAAAAACAAAGAAATTTTTGGCTGGGAACAGTGGTTCACACCTGTAATCCCAGTACTTTGGGAGGCCAAGGTGGGTGGATCGCTTGAGGCCGGGAGTTGGAGACCATCGTGGCCAACATGGAGAAACCCTTTCTCTACAAAAATTAGCCAGGTGTGGTGGTGCATGCCTGTAATCCCAACTATTTGGTAGGCTGAGGCAGAAGGATCACCTTAGCTCAGGAGGTGGAGGTTGCAGTGAGCCAAGATGGCCTCACTGCACTCCAGCCTGTACTACAGTGTGAGACTCTGTCTTAAAAAAAAAAAAAAAAAAAAAAATTAATTTTTTAATTTAAATGATTGGGTTTTTTTTTTTTTTTTTTTTGGGTTTTTGGGCCAGCCAAATGTTGGTTTAAAAATTTATGATGGTTTTGAAAATTTTTTTTAACAAAAATTTATTTTTT
>CAUYLG010075021.1:0-74459 GCA_963573385.1 Cacajao melanocephalus
CCACCACCCCCTTCCGAACTTTTTTTGTTTTATTAATTTTCCCATCTTAAAGTGTGTCTTTGTCATCTGTTTTTTTTTTTTTTTTTTTTTTTTTTTTTTGAGACAGAGTCTTGCTCTTTTACCCATGCCGAAGTTCAGTGGCGCGATCTCGGCTCACTGCAACCTCTGCTTCCGGGTTCAAGCAATTCTTCTACTTCAGCCCCCCGAGTAGTTCGGACTACAGGCATGTGCCACCAACACTCAGCTAATTTTCGTATTTTCAGTAGAGGTGGGGTTTCACTGTATTGGCCAGGCTGGTCTCAAACTCCTGACCTTGTGATCCTCCCACCTCAGCCTCCCAAAGTGCTGGATTACAAGCGTGAGCCACTGGCCCAGCCTCTCTTTTTCTTTTTCTTTTTTTTTTTCCCCAAGAAGTTCAAAGTGATTGATGGGCTTATAGTAGAGACGGGGAGGAAGGAAGGAAGGGAAGGAAACCGTAGAAAATTGTTCTAGTTCCCACTTGAATTCCTCGAGAACTCCTGCCTTTGGACAAAGTAGACATGACCATATGTCTCCACATTTGGTTTTGCCCTAGGGCATGCAGTGGCGAATGTAAGGAGGAGAGACAGGGGATGGGAAACAAGGAGAGTGGGGCAGCCTTTAAGGACTTCCTTGTACCCAAATGTCCCCAGACCTCAAAGAAAGGTCACTGTATAATAGAAGTGTCATTGTTGTTTTTTAATGGAGTCATGCTCTGCTTCCCAGGCCAGAGTGTCATGGCTGGGATTACAGGCATGAGCCACCGCGCCTGGTCTTTGGTGTTTTTTTAATGGACCACCTACAACCTTTCAGGCTGGGTTCTAGGCACTGAGGACACAGCGGGAAACAAGACAAGTAAAACTTCCATCCTCCTGAAGCTTAGGCTGTAGTGGGAAAGGACAGAGAATAAGAAAGACCAGTAAGTGAAATATATTATTGGTTACAATTATGATCAATGTGAAGGTGGAAGACAAAAGAAGAGGGGTAAGGAGTGTTGAGTTCTCAGCGCTGGTTGTCATTTTAGATGGAGGGGCCAGGAAAGGCCTCCCTGACCAGGGGACATTTGATTGAAGATCTGAAGGAACTTGGTGGAGTAGGTGGAAAGAGCGTTCTAGGCAGAGGGACCCTGAGGCCAGCTAAGGAAGCCAGAACTTAGAACAGGGGTGTCCAATCTTTTGGCTTCCCTGGGCCACACTGGAAGAAGAATTGTCTTGGGCCACACATAAGATACAACGAACACTAGTGATAATGGATGAGCCAGGAAAACCAAAATTGCAGAAATGTCTCATAGTGTTTTAAGAAAGTGTACACCTTTGTGTTGGGCTGCATTCAAAGCCGTCCATGTGGCCTGTGGGCTGTGGGTTGGACAAGCTTAACTTAGAACATTGGAAAAAAAGAAAATTGTGAAAGCCATACTTGAGGTTTGAATACTAAGAGTTGTACTTAGGCTAAAAGCTTGCCCTATGGCTGGGTGCGGTGGTTCACCCTTGTAATCCCAGCACTTTGGGAGGCTGAGGCAGGCGGATCATAAGGTCAGGAGTTCGAGACCATCCTGGCCACTGAAACCCTGTCTCTCCTAAAAATGCAAAAAATTAGCTGTACGTGGTGGCGCCCGCCTGTAATCCCACTACTTGAGAGGCTGAGGCAGGAGAATCAATTGAACCCAGGAGTCGGAGGTTGCAGTGAGCCGAGATTGTGACACTGCACTCCAGCCTGGTGACAGAGCGAGACTCTGCTTTAAAAAATAAATAAATAACTTGTCCTACGTCCCTCCTACTTAGCCCCTAAACATGAGTGCCAGCTGGGACCACTAACATTCTATGTAAGTAAGTTGTAGTCTGAAATTAAGAGCTTAATGAATTTGGCCGAGCGTGGTGGTTCATGCCTGTAATCCCAGCATTTTGGGAGGCCGAGGTGGGCGGATCACAAGGTCAGGAGTTTGAGACTAGTCTGACCAACGTGGTAAAACCCTGTCTCTAGTAAAAATACAAAAATTAGCCAGGCATGGTTGCAGGTGCCTGTAATCCCAGCTACTCAGGAGGCTGAGGCAAGAGAATCACTTGAACTCAGGAGGCCAAGTTTGCAGTGAGACGAGTGCACTCCAGCCTGGGTGACAGAGCGAGACTCCATCGCAAAAAAAAAAAAAATAGTTTAATGAATTTAAAACTGGTGATGTTTCCCAGCTTGAGATCTAGTACCGGTTTTCTGGCATCTTCCTTTTCAATGTCGATCCCAATCTTTTCATTTCAGCCTGTCCTTCTTGTCCCAAATATTCTCTCTCCTACCTAGTGACTGTGTGATGATGTTGGTGAGGTGCTGGTCCTTCACTTTATATGCTTTTGTTACTAAAATGCACCAATATTTATTGATTCTTTTTTTTTTTTTCAAGAAGAAGTCTTGCTCTGTCACCTAGGCTGGAGTGCAATGGCGAGCTCTCAGCTCACTGCAACCTCCGCCTCCTGGGTTCAAGTGATTCTCCTGCCTTAGCCTCCTGACTAGCTGGGATTACAGGTGCACACCACCACACCCAGCTAATTTTTGTATTTTTAGTAGAGACAGGGTTTCACCATGTTGGTCAGACTTATCTCCAACTCCTGACCTCGTGATCTGCCCGCCTGGGCCTCCCAGAGTGCTGGGATTACAGGCGTGAGCCACCACACCCAGCCTATTTATTGATTCTTTATCATGCGTGGAATATTTCTAGTCTTGTGAAAGCCATGAAAAAATAAAAGTTATTTTCTGCCCTGAATTTGCTTCTTTTGCACTACAGGAACAACAAAGCCCACTCAAATACAAAATGCAAATCAGGTTTTGTTTGTTTAAGACAAAAATAAAAAGAGTTAAGTAAGATAGGATAGGAAGAAATTAAGATGATGGAAGTGGCTGGCATTTTACATTTGTACATGGAAAGGTTAAAATTTGGAATTCACCAACTTTCTGGGAGGGCCAGTAGGGCAGAGGTTGTCCCTGAAGCAGGAAATTGTGTCTCCTGTATGCAATGAGCAATTTTTTTTTTGCTGGGGTGCAGTGGCACAATCTCAGCTCACTGCAACCTCTGCCTCCCAGGTTCACGTGATTCTCCTGCCTCAGCCTCCCAAGTAGCTGGAATTACAGGTGTAGCTAATTTTTATTTTGTGCTTTTAGTAGAGATGGGGTTTCACTATGTTGCCCAGACTGGTCTCAATCTTTTGACCTTGTGATCCGCCCGCCTCAGCCTCCTGAAGTGCTGAGATTACAGACACAAGCCACCATGCCCAGACGCGATGAACAATTTTAACTTTTTGCACTAATGTTATTTCGGAGTCCCCCCACTGATCCCACATGGGCTTTCATCGTTCTTACTAACCTTTCAGGAACAGCTTTCAAACTGAAGGGTGTTTCAGCAGTCCCTCGAAACTTATTTTTCTTAACTTTAGTTGCTCCAGACTTCCTGCTCACTCTCCTTAGGCCATCCCCTGAGAATTTCTCTTAGTAGGATTTAGGAGATTTGGCATTCATCTCTGCATTCTAGTTCTGAAGATAAAAGTGGCTTCTTTCCTACCTTGGCCAGCTGAAAAGAATCTTGCTACTAAGAATGTTATTAATATAAGAGACCCGTCAGCGTGATGCATGGAGTGCGGTAATTCTTGAAGGTTGGGGCCATTTCCTTCAGGAAACCTCTCCTGAGGCTTTTAACTTGATGAGTCTTCTGTTGGCAGAAAGAAGCCTTACCAGAAAGCTGTTGTTGAAAATATATCTGTCAATTTATATTTGCAAACTTTGGATATATGTGCTAGAGGAGGGTAAATCCTAGCATATTTGAGGCGGCAGTTTTGCCTTTTCTTTTACTCAATTTATTTCATCATCGTTCTTTTCTCTTTTAAATTTAAACCTATGTGATTCTTAAAATGGGGCAGTGACTAACATTGGTTCTAAGTCCTTATTTATTGGCAAAACCTATAGTTACATAGGCACATCCAGGTACTTAATTTATACTTTAAAACAATAAAGAACTCTAAGGCATTGGTCAAGCCTTTAGTGCTACTGAAATGCATATTTATTTATTTTACTTGTAAGAAATGTAGTGTGTGCTATTCTTAGGAATTTAGATAATATAAATGGTTGTGCACAGACCGTTGATCTTTTCGTTTTTATCTTTTTCCTTGCTTCTTAAAGATAGTAGAGAAGCATGAACATATTGCTTTGAAATCTATTTGCTGCTAGGAAAAAAGAGATTGTCTTTCCTGGAAAATTCCCTCTGAGATTCCTCTGATGTGTAACCTGGTGCGGAATATTCCAGCCTGGGAATAGTTTAACATCTGGTGTCTGCATGAGTTACCTCTGAACTCATTAGAACATTAAATGGAGGGTTTCCCTTTGTGTCACCACACATTTTATTTCAGTAAAGATGTGCTGGTGAGAGTTTCAGCAACGTTTTAGCCTGAACAGTGGAATTATGGAGCAAGTCCCAGATCATTGTGAAGGTATATTGTATTCCAGGGTGTTTCGATCTCTTTGCAGTGATCATGGTAATATTTCCTGCTTCCCCACAATGCCTTTTACTTTCTTGTCTATTGCATGCCTTCCCTGGCTAGAAATGAGTTTCATGAGAGTAGGGGATGTGTCTCTTTTGTTCACTGCTGTATCTCTGGCTTCTAGAACGTGGTAGGTGCTTAGTGTGTATTTTCTGAATGAATGGCTCTATAGGTGGTTAAAAGAAACACCTCAGAGATGTGCCCAGTTTCTCTGTTTTTCTTCTTTCCTTTCCAGCTATTTTCATGTGCGCTATCTTAAGTGCATACAATTTGAAGTGTGACAGAGAGACCTCATGGAGCAAGGAGAATAGGCTAAGTAGAGTCACAGTTGTCAAGCTTTGAAGAGTTTTCTCTTTTCCACTGTGGGTAACAGAATTGTGTCATCGGGTCAGTGAGAGAGACTGTGAAAATATTATGGAGGGACTTGAATTAACCTGGGGGGCCCCAGAAGGCTGAATCACGCTTAGTGGTTTCATAATGTGAATTTCTGTTTGCAGGGCACGCTGTACCAGATTAATATTCGCAGGTTGGATTTGCTCCCAGAAATAAACCCATTAATCTGCTGCTAAGCAGAAAGAGGAGTTTCTATTTTGTTCTGCCCATCCCCACCACCCCTCCATAGCCCTCCAGAAATGCCCATAAAATCAAGGTGTTCTCAGAAGGCTATGACATGAAAAGTAAAAGGCCCCCCTTTTTTTTTTTTTACTTTGATTTACTAGGAAAAATTGATCAGACTTACACCTTGAGGTTTTCCTTTTTTTTTTAATTTTTTTTTTGAGATGGAGTCTCGCTCTGTTGTCAGGCTGGAGTGCAGTGGCACGATCTCAGCTCACTGCAGCCTCCGTCTCCCGGGTTCAAGCGATTCCTTTGCCTCTGCCTCCTGATTAGCTGGGACTACAGGTGCCTGCCACCATGCCCGGCTAATTTTTTGTATTTTAGTAAAGATGGGGTTTCACCATGGCCAGGATGGTCTCAATCTCCTGACCTTGTGATCCACCTGCCTCGGCCTCCCAAAGTGCTGGGATTACAGGCGTGAGCCACCGTGCCCGGCCAGAGGTTTTCCATTTCTGATTGATTTTGAAGTACTGTTAGAGCTCAAATAGAGCAAAAAAGCAAAAGTACCCATTGGCACAGAGGGAAGGAGGTTACCCAACACACCTCTGAGTTTTGTTTTTTGAAATATGTATATAATTTCAAACAGAAACTACAACTTTGGTGAACATTTTGGTTTGTACTTTCAGAGTTTTCAATTTATACATAGGAGTAGAACTTTACATGTTTAGTAAGGAAGTCAAGGTCAGCAGAGTTTCCAGCTGTACAAATGTAGCGCTCTCAGCTACGTCCTGTGGTCATCTTCTGTCTGGGCACAGACAAGTCTCGCTCTCTGATGCTCATATTTATGAGCTCATTTCACATCTCAGGGGGCAGTCTCAGCAGATGATGTTACTGCTCACCTGCACCCAGGTAAGAGTCCAAGAACCTACCAGGTGCATATAGGAAGTTGTGCTGTTACTTGACCACCCCTGTGAGCCAAGGTGTTCTGCCCTCCCTGCCGGCTGAGCTCTTTCTCTAAGATGCCTATACCTGTGCTAATAGTGACTCAGTTCTCCCCCTTTCCCTTCGCTTTGCTGCAGACCATAAAACCATGGGAAACGCAGAAAGTCAACATGTAGAGCATGAGTTTTATGGAGAAAAGCATGCCAGCCTGGGGCGCAAGCACACCTCCCGCTCCCTGCGCCTCTCGCACAAGACGCGGCGGACCAGGCACGCTTCCTCGGGGAAGGCGATCCACAGGAACTCTGAAGTGAGCACCCGATCCAGCAGCACCCCCAGCATCCCCCAATCCCTGGCTGAAAATGGCCTGGAGCCCTTCTCCCAAGATGGTACCCTAGAGGACTTCGGGAGCCCCATCTGGGTGGACCGAGTAGACATGGGCTTGAGACCTGTGTCTTACACCGACTCTTCTGTCACTCCCAGCGTAGACAGCAGCATCGTCCTCACAGCAGCCTCTGTGCAGAGCATGCCAGACTCTGAGGAGAGCAGGCTTTACGGGGATGACGCTACATATTTGGCTGAGGGAGGCAGGAGGCAGCATTCCTATACATCTAATGGGCCCACTTTCATGGAGATGGCAAGCTTTAAGAAGAAACGCTCCAAATCTGCAGACATCTGGCGGGAGGACAGCCTGGAATTCTCACTCTCTGATCTGAGCCAAGAACATTTAACAAGCAACGAAGAAATCTTGGGTTCTGCCGAAGAGAAGGACTGTGAGGAGGCTCGGGGGATGGAAACGCGGGCGAGTCCGCGGCAGCTCAGCACCTGTCAGCGAGCCAACTCCTTGGGTGACTTGTATGCTCAGAAAAACTCTGGAGTGACAGCAAACGGGGGGCCAGGGAGCAAATTTGCAGGCTACTGTCGGAATTTGGTGTCTGATATTCCCGATCTTGCAAACCATAAGATGCCACCAGCTGCTGCTGAAGAGACTCCTCCGTACAGTAATTATAACACACTTCCCTGTAGGAAATCTCACTGTCTCTCCGAAGGTGCCACCAACCCACAAATTAGCCATAGCAACAGCATGCAAGGCAGAAGAGCTAAAACAACTCAGGTAAAGTGATTGAAATTTGTTTCAATATTTTGGGACTGGTGCATGACTCTTTACGTGCATGACTTTGCTGTTAGAAGATTTCCATCTTTTAATCGGGGTTTACCCTGTTTGCCTGTACTTGCTGCAGCTGGTGCTGTTTTGGTAGGATTCATCTCTCTCCTGCTTTGCCCCTCTTACAATTCTGTAGTTAAGGAGTGGGGATTAGGGAAGTTGGGGGTGGGGAGTGGCGATGTGATAGGAGTGGGAATAGAGCTAATAAGTTCAGATCAGGAAACTGCTTCTCTGTCTTAGTTCCTCAACAGCATCCCACTTACCCAAGCTTCCTTTCTAACTTGGTCCTTCCGTGGAAAAACAGGCATGGTGGGTTGCAGACTCATGGAACTTACTTCTTCACTGCAGCAGGTGGGAGGAGGTTAGTCGGCAACTCGTTTGAGGAGGCATTTTAAATTCTGGGCGGGTTTGGGTCACTCGTCAGTTTCTCTCGGTGGTTGGCAGGGTTGCTCCCTTACCGGGAGCCATTTCAATTTCCTGTTCCTTGCGATGCTGGCCAGCCCTGTCTCTGGAGGGAGGTGTAGCGGAAGGAATAACATGGGTGGCTTCCAGTTCTTACTTTGCAGCCAGCTAGTTGTTTGACCTTGGGCAAACCCTGACTTCGAGTCATTCCTCTGAAAAATGGGGATAAAGATGCTCAACTTGCCGGCTTCGGGGCTAGTGCATGAAACCTTGGGTGGGAAAACATTGTTAAAAGACTTCGCTCCAGCCTGGGCGACAAAAGCGAGACTCTGTCTCAAAAAAAAAAAAAAAAAAAAAAAAAAGACTTTGAAAGTGTCTTCCTAGTGAAAGGAGGCACCATCACCTTAGTTGGCAGTGATACTTAAGATTAGGAATAATAGAATATTGAGCAACTGAGCCGGCTTGGTGGCTGAGGCAGGGAGATCCTTTGAGCCTAGGAGTTTGAGTCCCATCTGGGCAACATAGCAAAACTGCGTCAATGAAAGAAAGAAATGTGGAGTCATCCTGCATGCATTGGGCCTTTTCTGGTACTTTCTGAGGCAGAGTTCAGGGAGTCTTGGCTTTTGCTGAGGATGGGGTGGTGGTTTGTAGATGGTGCTTCAGGCTAAAAATCCAGACTGGGTCCATTTGCATTGAATGGTGGAGCAGCCTCAAGGGTGACCAGCAAATGCACTGCAGTCAGCACTCTGATCTGGCCAGTAGGAGGCGTTGCTGCACCTTCCGGCTTTGCTCCAGTGCAGGTCAAATGGGCATTTCAAGGTGATATTCTGCTGGAAAGGGGGTCTGAATATAATAGACACATGATGGAAGACATAGGAGGAGCCAAGAAAAAGAAAATTGACTTTAGACTCTCTGTGTTCCTGCCTGAGGACAGGTCTTGCTGATGGTGTCCAAGCCAGGTATCTTGGCTCCACCTCTTCTTCCCTGGGTGACTTTGGATAAATTGTTCACTTTCTTGTAGCCTTAATTTCTTCATCTGTCAAGTGGGGATGATAAGACTTTTTGAGACAGTGGAATGAAGTTATGTAAAGCATAGTGCCGGGTCCTTAGGAAGCAGCCAGTAAGGGCGACTTTGTGAGCTTTTGTAATTTTCACCGTTGTTAGTGGAGCCATAGGGGTTGAGGACCTGGGGTCGTTGTCTATATCGGTATCTTAAGTACTTCATAAAGTTGGGAACAGTAGACACTGGGGACTCCAAAAGCTGGGAGGGAGGGGAGCAAGAGTTAAAAAATGAATTATTGGGTACTGTGTTCCCTGTTTGGGTGATGGGTTCAGTAGAAGCCCAAACCTCAGTTTTACATGATATATCCATGTAACAGACATGCACATGTTCCCTTGACTCTAAGGAAAGAAAAGCACACCGTGCCCTAGAAACCAAGTTGCTAAAAAGGCTGCATCTGTGGTCCGAGAAGGGAAGCCTGAGGCTTGCCTCTGGAGGCACTCCCTGAATTTTAACCCATCTCTTCAGAATTGAGATTATAATGACACAAATGACCTGATAACCCACCTGCAGCCCCTCTGACTACTCCGTGAGGGCTACTTCTGCACTGTCAATTTGACAGATCATGGAGATAGATGGCCTATTAAAGAGTCACCTGAAAGGGATTGAATGGCTGCCTTGAAGGCATCATCAGATTGGCACTGCAGGACTGATTCAAAGAGATGATCTGTGGGGCCTTCGGAGCTTAGAGAAGGATACACGGACATAGATTGTTAAAAACAGAAAATCACCTTTGACTTTCGCTTTTTCCTGAACAGCACTAAGTTAGTGCATATGCTGTGTAAGATTTGAGAGGGGTACCCTGCTATATTTTGGCTCTCTATGGTTCTGACACTAGGGATGTCTAGATCTCTGCTCTCCCTCACACTCAATGGCTGATGGGGATTTGAGCCTTTGACTTACGGCTACCCCCAGAAAATGGGCAAAGCAAAGGACAGTTCTTCCGTCTAGTTCTGGTACCGCTGAAAGCTCTCATCTGTCATTGTTATATGAAATTTCCATCCTTTGGCTTGTCACCTTCTAAAATTGTTAATATACGGAAGTGAGATCATCTAAAGGTGGTGTCTCATAAAATCTCCGCTTAGGCAGCCTAATGTAATGGGAAGTGCCATGGGCCGGGAATCCTAAGAAGGGCATTTGCATCCTGGCATGTGTGCTTACCCAGTGGTGACCTTGGGCCAGTCACTCCATCTTCTGTGCCCCAGGATCTGTTGCTGTCCAGTCTGAGTGACACCAGCTTCCCACAGGGCTATCAGGACAACCAGCCAGGATACTGTGCATGGAACCCTCTTGCGGAGCCTAGAAAATGCACAGAAGTATTATTTTTGTATTGACTTTATATGTTGAGTGAGGATCTTTAATGACTTGAAACAAACCCCGGAATTATGCATAACACTATCCACCCGCCCACATTTCCTCGTCTAAGTTTGGTGTGTTCATCCACGCGATTTCTTGGGAGCCCACTATGTTCCAAACAGTGTATTTTAAGAGGCGGTGGGTGTGGAGGCTTCCTTGAAAAGAATGCTTTAAAAAAATTTTTTTTTTTTGGAAAAAGTCTTTGACCCAGGGGACCTCTCCAGTGAGCTTGAATCATAGATATTAAAGTCTCCTTGGCTGCCCTGGTGATGTAGTTTAATCTGTGATCGTCCTGTCAGCAGTTTTACTCCCCAGAAAAGAGCTCCTGGCAGACATTTGACCCAAGAGCATGACCTCTAAGCCTGGAAGAAAACACATTTTATCTGGAATAATATGAACAACTTCATTTGATTTGAAAATGATCAAAAAGGGTTTTTGGCCATTCTTCCCGTGTTTGCATTTTTTTCAGTAGTTGGATGGATTTTGAGATGTGAAGACATCGGAGTTCACATTTCAGTTTTCAACAGTGTCACATAGGTGCTACAATTTTTGGTTTAATTCGTGTGTTTTATGAGCACGTTTGTTGCGCATGCACACGTGTGCTGTGCAGAAAAGGTTGTCTTGGAGTCAATATGGGTAAAGCCTCACGCCATTTGAAGCAGAATTTTTTTTCTGTTGGTTTCTGTGAAAGTACTTAATAGGTTGCTCCTTGGATTTAACTGACGGCTAGCTTATCTCTGGGCCTGAACTTTATGAATTTCTTTGATTATAGACAGAGGAGGGGGCAGCCTAGTGTCAGACAAAGAAGTTAGCAGCATATCTGAGCTTGCAAGGTTGAGGCTGTTACCTCTTGGTTATTTATTTATTTAGTATATTTTATTATTTATTGTTTTTTATTTTACTTTAGGTATATCTGTCATTTCGCCCCATGTTATATATCTGTCATTTCTTCCCATGTTATACTATATCTGTCATTTCTCCCCAAGTTATCGCTCCCCACCCTCCCCACCCCCCCAACTGCCTCCAGCGTGTGACGCTCCTCTCCCTGAATCCACGTGTTCTCATTGTTCAACACCCACCTATGAGTGAGAACACGCAGTGTTTGGCTTTCTGTTCTTGTGTCAGTTTGCTGAGAATGATGGTTATTTAAATTCCATGGTTCTCAGTGCCTCTTAAATGAGGCTGGAGATTCTGCAAGGGAATGAATGGAAAACTTGTGGCACAGTTTTACACATACGAATGCCTAACAAATAGGAGTTGTTAGTTGTGATGGTGAAGATTGTCTCATTGTTCTGGGGTTCGGCTCTCCTGTATCTCTGAGACTTTCAGTGGGTGAGCTGGAAGAGAGAGAACCCTGCCATTTGATGGAGTCTTGTCGCCAGGTTCTGTGTTCCGTGGGAAGCTTTGGCGTGGAGCCACTGTGCGTGCTTGTGAGGAGAGCTTCATTCATCCACTTGGGAGATGAAGGAACGCGGCTAGGTTGTATTGAGCGTGTCTCAGAGAACCTCAGCCTCGGGGCAGCAGCAAGGAGCCCTGCTCTCGGAGCGCCCCTAGCCAGGTGTGGTGCTGGTGAGTCAGTTTGTTTCACTGGCCAGTTTCAGACAGCAGCATTCCCAGAAAATAAAGAGATTAAGAGAGAAGGTGTCACAACTAAATGAAAACCCAGATTTTTGATTTTTTGAGGTGGAGTCTCACTCTATCACCCAGGCTGAAATGCAGTGGCACGGTCTTGGCTCAGTGCAACCTCTGCCTCCGAGGTTCAAGCACTTACCATGTGAGTAGCTAGAATTACAAGCACGCATCACTGTGCCTGGCAAAGTTTTTGAATTTTTAATAGAAACAGGTTTTCACCATGTTGGCCAGGCTGGTCTTGAACTCCTGATCTCAGGTGATCCTCCCACTTCTGCTTCCCAAAGTGCTAGGATTACAGGCGTGAGCTACTGGGTCCAGCCAAAAACCCAAGTCTTCTGACTTGTTGATCAGGGAGGGCCTTTTCTTCCAAAGCACACACCCACACTGCACTACCTCCCCGTGCTTGAAAAGGTTTCAGTTCAATATCTTCAGATTTTAAGATCAAAACCGTCAATTCTGGTATAGACACAAACAAAAAAAAGGAGTTGGCTAAAAAGAAAATTGTTACTGCCCACTCTTACCACCTAAAACAGGGATTACGGAGAGAGATGGCCTGGATAACTCTGGCAGAGCCATCCCTCATGGCTGCTTTCTGTAATAAGCAAGTAGTCGTGTCGATTTTATTAATAACAAGGTTAAGAGTGCAGCATTGTCAGAAGAGGAGCTTGAGTTCCTAAAAAAATTGTCTTGATGTTTAAAATTTGGTTTTATTTTGCAACTGAGCTTCAGTGACTCTGAGATAAGTTTGTTTCCTGGGCTGAAAATGCACAACCACCATGTGATTCTTGACCTTTGTTCACAGAGCCTTTTGAGAATCAGATGAAAAATGTTAACCTTTGCCTTAGATAAAGACAGGGACCACCCTTCTGCATATCATTTCAAGGGGTCCATAAATCCCCTAAAGTCCATCTAGAGGCTTCTTTCTGGTGAAGGATCTCAGGTTTTCATAAAACAAATATTTTCATGTAAAATCAATTTTTAAAACATCCCTGTCTTTTTCTTCCCTTTTCCTCTGTCTTCTGTTTGTTGTTTTTTTTTCTTTTCTTTTTCTCCTTTCTTTTTCTGGCATGTCAGTTAAGCAATGAGATATTTATTTTGAAAATGAACCCATCCATTTTCAACAATAATATTTATCTTTGTTGCCAAGATCTTTTTTTGGGAAGTGGAAAGATGGGTAGGTAGTTGAGAGAAAGCTTATGTCAGCAGTTCTTAAACGTTTTTATACTCTTAAAAACTAATTGAGGAGGCCAAGGCGAGGGGATCATTTGAGGTCAGAGTTCAAGGCCAGCATGGCCTACATGATGAAAACCCGTCTCTACTAAAAATACAAAAATTAGCTGGGTGTGGTGGTGGGTGCCTGTAATTCCAGCTACTTGGGAGGCTAAGGCATGAGAATCACTTGAACTCAGGAGGCTATGGTTGCAGTGAGCAGAGGTTGCAGTGAACCAAGATTGCACCACTGACTCCAGTCTGGGTGGTAGAGTGAGACTTAGTCTCAAAAAAAAAAAAGAAATTCGGACTCCAAGGGGCTTCTGTTGTTTATGTGGATTATTTCTATAAATATTGATCACATTAGAAATTGAAACAGAAATATAAAAAAATCTATTAATTCATTTTAAAATGACAGTATACCCATTACATGTTCACATAAATAACTTTATTTAAAATGTTTTGACCCACCAGACATGGTGGCTCATGCCTGTAATCCCAGTACTTTGGGAGGCCGAGGTGGGTGGATCACGAGGTCAGGAGATTGAGACCATTCTGACTAACATGGTAAAATGCCATCTCTACTAGAAATACAAAAAATTAGCTGGGTGTGGTGGCACCCGCCTGTAGTCCCAGCTACTCGGGAGGCTGAGGCAGGAGAATTGCTTGAACTTGGGAGATTGAGGTTGCAGTGAACTGAGATCATACCACCGCACTCTAGCCTGGGTGACAGAGCAAGTTTGTCTCACCAAAAAAAAAAAAAAAACCAAAAAAGAAAAAAAAAGGCTTTGGGGAAAAAAAAAGTTTGGGAAACATAGTAAGAGGTCGCCTCTAAAAAAAAAAAAAAAGAAAAAAAAAGAAATGGAAAAATTCGGTGGGCATGGTGAGTACCTGTTGTCCCAGCTGCTTGCAAGGCTGAGGTGGGAAGATGGCTTGAACCCAGGAACTGGAGGCTTTCATGAGCTGGATCACACCACCGCACTCCAGCCTGCGTGACAGAATGAGACCCCTGTCTCTAAAAGAATACAGTGTTTTATGCGCTAAAATAAAAGATGTGGGGCAGAGGCATTGTTTTCCGTTTTGCAAATCTCTGTGACTTCTAACTTAACAGAAGACACTGGCGTCTCAGACCTACTTTTGCATTCACTGTCTTGCAACATACTGTTTGATTGGACCCTGTGAGCAAACCCTGGCCTTGCACAGGTAGCTGGAAAAGGAAGAGCCTGGGGGAACTCCTGTAAGTATTTTAGGGACCCCTAGTCCACACGTTGAGAGCTGGTCATTTATGCTAATACAGGTTGGGAGCATTCAGGATTTTTTTTTTTTAAGAGACAGGTCTCGCTGTGTTTCCCAAGCTGGAGTGCAGTGGCCATTTACAGGTGTGATTATAGTGCATTGCGTCCTTGAACTCCTGGGCTCAAGTGATCCTCCTGCCTCAGCCTCTTGGGTAGCTGGGACCACAGGCATGTACCACTATGCCCACCAATTCAGCTTTTGAGGATCACATTCTTAGGTCAGGGGCAGTGGCTCATGCCTATAATCCCAGCATTTTGGGAGGCCAAGGTGGGAGGATCGCTTGGGTTCAGGAGTTCAAGACCAGCCCAGGCAACATAGTGAGACCTTGTCTCTACCAAATTTCAAAAAAATTAGCCAAGTGTGATGTTGTGTGCCTGCAGTCTCAGCTACTTAAGGGGCTGAGGTAAGAGGATTGCTTGAGCCTGGGAGGTTGAGGCTGCAGCAAGCTATGTTCATGTCACTCTATCTACCAGCCTGCACAACAGAATGAGACCCTGTCTAAAAAAAAAAAAAAAAAAAAGAGGCTGGACGAGGTGGCTAACGGAGGCCAAGACAGGCGGGTCACAAGGTCAAGAGGTCGAGCCCATCCTGGCCAACATGGTAAAACCCAGTCTCTACTAAAAATACAAAAAATTAGCCAGATGTGGTGGTGTGTGCCTGTAGTCCCAGCTACTCAGGAGGCTGAGGCAGGAGAATTGCTTGAACTGGGGAGGCAGAGGTTGCAGTGAACCAAGATTGCACCATTGCACTCCAGCCTGGGTGACAGAGCAAGACTCCACCTCAAAAAAAAAAAAAACGAAAAAAAAAAAAAACAGATCATATTCACAGTATAAGAATAGAGGAAAGTCTTGCCCTTTGACTCAACTTGTGTGATAACAATGTGTAATCATTGGTGTAAAACAGCATAACTGTAAATGTGTGACTGTTGGATGTGGCTGTGAAGCCAGCCTCCCCTGAAGACCTGACAGGATCTCCATGGGTCCCTATGGAGAACTTAGGAAACACTCGACTAGCCTTTCACTTTGTCATTTGGACCCAGTTGACATTGGACCACCAGTTGACTGAGTATCTAGCTTGGGCCATAAGATAGCCCAATATATCTTTCTTACTTCCTCTATTTTTTTTTTCTTTTTGAGACAGAGTCTCACTCTGTTGCCCAGGCTGGAGTACAGTGGCGCGATCTCAACTCACTGCAACCTCCGCCTCCCAGGTTCAAGTGATCCTCCTGCCTCAGCCTCCCGAGTAGCTGGGATTACAGGCACCTGCCACGGTACCCGGCTAATTTTTGTATTTTTAGTAGAGACAGAGTTTCACTGTCGTGGACAGGCTGGTCTCGAACTCCTGACCTCGTGATACACCTGCCTTGGCCTCCCAAAGTGCTGGGATTATAGGCATGTGCCACCGCGCCTGACCTACTTTCTCTATTTTTTAAAAAAGTTTAGGAACAAAAATTTAAGTGAACTCCGATTGCTTCCATACAAGACATAATCCAACTGGACTGCTTGAAGGCTGCAAATGTAATCTTTATAGCTAGGACTAATTTGTCACCTCAGCTTTAGTTGAGCATGAGCTGAGTTTAGAAATGACAAAGCCTTGAAATCCAACTGCAGTGTATTCCATGAGAAAGTGTTTTCCTTGTTCTAAGATTGTGGCGGAAAATGAGCAGCAGTGAGTTCATTCAGCAATTATTTTCGAAGTGCCTTCTCCATGCCAGGCTCTATTCTTGGCACTTGGGATGCGTCAACCAGGAAAGATCCACGAGCTCGTCGGGGTGAAGTGGGTGTGTGTGGCAGAAAACAGTTAGCATAATAAGTAAGCGATACACTGTGGAAGAAAGACAGCGTGTTGAGGAAGATGAGGTGTGGGGCATGGGGGGGCCAATTTCTGACAGGGTGGTGGGGGGTGCTTTTGAGAGGGCAGACTTGGGTAGGGACTTGAAGGAGAGGAGGGGAGGAGGGTGCTGGCTCCTGAGTTGTTAGATGGGAGGGCACACAGCACATTGGAGCAGGGAGGAGGAGCCCAGTCTGGCTGGAGTGGGGGCGGGGAGAGGAGATGCTATAGAGAAGTTGGCTTGGCATTTGGAGGAAACACAGAGAAGGCTTCTGGTTGTAGTAGAAACAGGGATGTGGGCCAGGTGCAGTGGCTCACGCCTGTAATCCCAGAACTTTGGGAGGCCGAGGTGGGCAGATCACCTGAGGTCAGGAGTTTGAGACCAGCCTGGCCAACATGGTGATACCCTGTCTCTACTAAAAAAATACAAAAAGTACCTGGGCGCGGTGGCAGGTGCCAGTAATTTCAGCTACTCAGGAGGCTAAGGCAGGAGAATTGCTTGAACCTGGGAGGCGAAGGTTGCAGTGAGCCGAGATCGCACCACTGCACTCCAACCTGGACGACAGAGCGAGACTCCGTCTCAAAAAAAAAAAAAAAAAAAGGTGGGGATGTGAGTATTCTTGGGAGTGAGAATGGTTGGGAGTATGACCTGGAGTGAGTTCTTCAATTTCTCTGGTGGGTGGGTACATCCGAAGCTTGTGCTCACACTGGACGTTGGGAGAGGGTCTTGAACAGCAGCCTGAGGAGTCCTCCATGTTGCTCCTGGAAGACTGACCTGGCAATGGTGTGCTGGATGGATTGATGGAAGGAAGATGGTTAGGAGAAAGCTTATTGCTTAACCAGTGGTCTGGCATTCGGAAGCTAAGAGAGAACACTGAGTCTCTGATATATTATGGATAGTGAGGAGGGAGAGGAAGGATGACTATGAGGCATAAGCACATGCATAGAAGAGCAGATGAAAGGAGAGGTCATGATTCATTTAACTTAGACATACAGCATCTCCAATCAGGAGTTACCTGAAGGAACATTTCAAGTTTTTTGCCAACTTACTTTGGAATCTCTTTTTAGTAACAGTAAGAATTTTGGTTCCAATGCTTGTAACTGAAGTTGTGAGTCACTCCCACTGGAAATCATTAGAAGAAAAGGAATGGGTGTTGGAAACATAAAAAGAAAGGCATGGAGATTTTGCCCTAAGAAAGGAAGCGGAGGGAAAATAGAGTTGATTTCCTATTCTAGCAAATCAGGGATGGCAATTATTAGTAATTCATAATAGTGACTAATAGTTACTAATTTACAATGTAGAGAATGGCACCATTTTCCTAGCTTAGTGCTGTTTTGTGAATGTGAAAACAATGAACAAGCCTTATTACTATTAGGTTGGTCCCAGCCTTGGTATGCCTGTGTTTTTCCCAGGTTTCTCAGGGACCTTTCTTCCATGTTGGTGCAGGAAGTTAGCAACTGATTTCAGGCAATGCCTTCTCTCCTTGGGCCTTGATGTCAGTAGAGCTGACCGTAATTATAGGTAACATTTTTGAGCAGGTACGATGTGCTGGGTTCAGTTCAAGACATTTTTCCTGGGTTAACTTAATCTCACAGTGTCTTATAAGGTGTCTTACAAAGTAGATGTGTTATTCTCCCCATTATACAGATGAAGAAATTGAGCAGATTGGTTCAGAGTCTCTTACCTAGAACTGTTACTTGTTGTATTGAGATTATCAAAGGAGAGAGTGCTGAGAATACCAAGGAGAGAATACTGAGAACTAAATATGATATTGGGATATGTGTGTGTGTGTGTGTGTGTGTGTGTGTGTGTGTGTGTGTGTTTGTGGTGTACTTAACATTGTGTGTGTGTGTGTGTTTGTGTGTGTGTGTGTGTGTGTGGTGAGGGGTACTTAACATTTTGGGGTTAGGAAGAAGATGATAAATCAGAGAAAGGACATGTTAGAATTGAACAAGCCAGAAACTTCTAAATCAGGGTTTCTGCCGGTCCACATTTCTTTACCTTCTGGAATTCAGTGAATTCTGCATTCTATTTAGCATGTTAACACAGGTATATTCAAGCTAAGCTGGATCTATCAGGGAAATTAAAGTGACAAAGGAAACAGTATCTAATTGCATTCAACTTATAACTTAACTACAAGTGGCCAGTTGATTCTTCTGGTCCTGAAATTGTCCCAGAGACCTTGCACTTTCTAACTGCATTTTCAAAATTGTGTTCGCACATCATTAGCACAGAAAACCTCTCCCTTTGGTAGTATTTGAAGTCTCCTGTCAAAACAACTGGAGCCTTACCACAATGTGTCATTAGTCCACATTCATGCTGCGTGACCCTCCCGTCTTCAAGGAGGTGAAAACAGGCTTTGAATTTGCCTCTTGCCTCCCTCATTTTAGCGTGGGAGCTCATTTAGGCATTTGTTGCCCAGCTCAAATGCTAAGAAAACTCTTGCCCACAGCTGTTGCATGCTTTAGGCTACAGCTGGCCACTTGCGCATACATTCATTTTTGGGAAACTGCCATGGAGACTGGTGAGTACCCTGAAACTCTGGCTTCAGAGAATCTGTCCTGGGAGAACAGGATTGAAGAGCCTCTCTACTCTGTGAATGTTGGTTCATGATCGGAAGTCTCTTCAATGGAGTGGTTCTAACATGGAGAGTTTATTTTGAGCTGTTTTCTGGAAATCTCTGCTAGATCATGAACCATGTTTAGAATTACTTCTCTGTCTAGCCAGGATCTTAGGAAAGATCCCTTGACGTTGCTACAAACACTGCTGAGGCTCCCTTGGGACCATTCCGTGGTGTCAGTTTTCTGTAGTCCTCGCTGCTAGGAAGACTGAGGAGGTTTATAGGTGCCTCTGGGTGGGGGGAGAATCGGGTTTCTCAGGTGGGTAGAAGGAGGAGCCCCTCTGAAAGATGACCACTAAGTAAGTTTGCAACACATTGAAGGAAAGAACGAACAATGTTGAGTGGCACCTCTAGCTGGGTCATCGCCATTTCCAGCCGTGCTGGAGAATGGACTTCTGGGAATTTGGGACATCCCAAGCTTCAGGACTTAATAGGGGCGGGGGCTGGGCAACCCGCATCTGTTTCCCAATGGGCTGGGTCACATATTAGTGGGGGCATGTGTACCACTGAGCCTGAATAACCACGTAGGAGACAAGGTGGAGTTGTCTTGGATCACAGATGACAAGAGCATTCCCCGGTGATGACACGGAGCTGTGTGCTTCCAAAGTATGCAGGCTCCGCTGGGGCCCGCAGGTCTTTTACCTAGAGTAATCACTTCCTTGCTCGGTTTAGTGGCTGTCCCAGAGTTGAACACACATAGTCTGGGCCATGGCAAGGCTGCAGCGTCAGTTGGCATGAACAGATGTTCAGGTCCTATAAAGAGGTGAGTGTCCATTGAGGCCTTAGCTCTTAGTTTGAATAGAGACTGATGTGAGGGCATTCTGTAAAGGGATGGATGGTTGCGGGAATGTGGTGAACTCTTACGAGACATGCTCCTGAGAGCTGGTCTGTCGGGTCTCTGCCTCTCTTTTCCTTACCCTCTTTTCATCTCCTCTTTCCCCTTTCTTCCACTTTCAGGTTTTAGCTTTTTGCCAGGCAGGTCAAGGCAACTGGATAAACAATTACTGAGCTTTTACTGAAAGAAGCTAGAAGAGCCATTGTTGGTAAGAAAAGCGGGGAGGCATGGGATTGATTTTTTTTTTGGAGACAGGGTCTCTCTCCAGGCTGGAGTGCAGTGGTACAATCTTGGCTCACTGCAACCTCCTACTCCTGGACTCAAGTGATCCTCCCGTCTGCCTCAACCTCCCAAATAGCTGGGACTACAGCTGTGCACCACCATGCCCAGCTGATTTTTTTGTATTTTTAGTAGAGACGAGGTTTCACCTTGTCCAGGCTGGCCTCAAACTCCTGATCTCAGATGATCCACCTGCTTCAGCCTCCCAAAGTGCTGGGATTCTAGGCATGAGCCACCATGCCCTGCTGGGGTTGAATATTTAGACAGAATCTCATCGGGCGCTACCTGCAGCTGAGCCATGAGGTCACCATACAGTAATGGAAAGAAGACTTGGAAGGATAGGTTTCAACCTCCCGTCTGCCACCAAGCAGACTTGTGATTTTCTGAGCCGCAGGCTGTTAATCAATGAGATGGCTTTGCCAAGTCCCTTCCTCTTCTGGAGCTCTGGGAATTACAAGATGCCTGGGATCATTTCTCTTCTTTTACTGAAGTGTCTCTTACAGAATGGGGATGTTACCTGTGTAGCCACATTTCCTTGTCTTGTAGAGAAGCATTTCACCTCTTTGCATTATAGAGAAGAGTACTTAATAGCTGATTTTTTTCATGCATACCAAACCTTTTTCCGAGAAAGACTGAGACAAGAAAATAAATGCAAAAGTTTGGAAAATTCACGGACTCATCTTGTGTGACTCAGTGGTAATCTTGAATAATCAACAATAGTCAGATTTTCTTTTTGTTTTTTATCAAGAGAGAAGCATATGGTCAGTGTCTCTGCCTGGGAGAAATGTGAGTTGATACAGTGTTTTCCTGTTTGTGTAGAGGATTTTTACCAAGCAGCTCTAGGTCTTTCATGACCACCCATGAATGTTAACAAGCAGGAGAGCAGATAGCAAAGATGTGGAACCAGCAGTTACAGGGGTCTGCATCTGAGCTGCATTTGTGGATTCTTTCTTTCCCTTAAGTCCCTCTAACTCCCAGGGGTCTAAACTCCATTTGTCAAGGAGTCGATCCCTAGATGCTCACTCAGCTATTTCCTGCTGCCCTTCTACTCCCACCACCCCTTTTTTTCCCCATGTCTTGCTGTACACCTCTTTTAGCTGCTCACTTAGTATTTCCTCATGATGAAGGTAAACTTTGACCAGTTCTTAGAACTAGGCTGGGCATGGTGGCTCACGCCTGTAATCCCAGCACTTTGGGAGGCTGAAGCAGGCGGATCACGAGGTCAGGAGATCAAGACCAGCCTGGCCAGCATGGTGAAACCCCATCTCTACTAAAAATATAAAAATTAGCTGGGCGTGGTGGCTCCACGTGGCTCCCAGCTCCTCGGGAGGCTGAGGCGGGAGAATCACTTGAAACCGGAACTCGGAGGTTATATTGAGCCAAGATCATGCTACTGCACTCCAGTCTGGTGACAGAGCGAGGCTCCATCTCAAAAAAAAAAAAAAGAAGAAGAATTAAGTGAAGATCGTGGAGATCCGGGCACAGTGCCTGTCTGGGGCCTTGTGTAGGACAGTATTCGTTTGTGACATGACTCATACTGTTCCCATTTCCTCTCAGCAAAGATAGGAGCCCAGAGCATTCATTTGTATGGTAATTCAGACTATCTGGTTAGTTTCTACATGTTTGAACCAGAATTAGCCATTTGTGAGCCTAAAGGCCCCCACATTGGTGAAACCTCCTAACCGCGTGTTACTTTGGCATCTTCTATGTTAGACTCAGGTTGCCATTCTCTTCCTTGGAGAACAGTCAGGCTCCTTTCTTAGGCATAAGATCGTTGAGCTGTCCTATCCAGTACTGCAGTCAGGATCCTTCCTTGATTACTACCATTATTTAATTATTGTTTATGGAAATGCCTGTAGTGCTTCAGAGCCATTAAGACACTGATTTAGGAACAGACCTGTCTGTCTCAGAAATGTTCAACTTAGAGCAGAAGCAGTTTTGGAAGTTCCCAATGTTTTTAAACTGGGAATTGATACCCGCAGTATCTTGGCAGTTGACCCTAGCTATCGCCTGGCCCAGGGGCAGCAAGCAGCCTGCCCAGGGCTCCTAGCATCCCGGCTTTGAAAGGGCAAGGTAATTGGAGAGCTCGATGGAGCTGTGGGGCCCACAGACTTACTTAGCACAATGCAGAGAGTGAGAGGCTGCTTGTTTTCAAGAAGCGAAGCTGATTAGAGGATGAGGATTCTTGCCTGCTCCTGGAACGAGGGGCCTTGCTGGGTGAGTGGGTGAGGCGGTGCCCTAGCTATCTTTTCAGTCACCCCATTATAAAAGAGACTCCTAAGCAGGCCTTTTATTTATTGATTTTTAAAGGTATCAGCTGTAAAGACCTGGTTATTCACTGTCACCCCCTACGTCTGGAATAACTAACCCATCTGCCTGCAGAATTTCCCGGAGTTCAGGGCAGGCTGATGAGGCTTAGGGTGCTGGGCTCTCAGCATGACAGCGGAAGAATCTCAGTCGCTGATTTGCCAGTTCGTTAATTATCTTAGAGAAATGATGAGCTCTTTGAAGTGTTCCTTATTTCTTTTATATTTCTTGAATATTCCAAATCATTTGCTCTCACGAAGCGTGGCTAAAGGTTTTCTGAGCAGCTCTGCTGGGTCTGTGCGGGTCCAGGGTTGGACAGGATCGGATCCAGAAGCCATGGGGAGTGGCTTTGCCCTGTGAGTCTCCTGGGGCTACAGAGCCCTGGCTGGACTCACAGGAGCTGCTGGGTTCCTTCTCCACGTGACGCTTGTCTTCTTTGCTCTCCCTTTCTGCTCCCAAGGATGTTAATGCAGGCGAGGGCAGTGAGTTTGCAGACAGTGGGATTGAAGGGGCCACCACCGACACGGACCTCCTGTCCCGGCGATCCAATGCTACCAACTCCAGCTACTCACCCACCACCGGCCGGGCCTTTGTGGGCAGCGACAGTGGCAGCAGCTCCACCGGGGATGCAGCCCGCCAGGGGGTGTATGAGAACTTTCGGCGGGAGCTGGAGATGAGCACTACCAACAGCGAGAGCCTGGAGGAGGCTGGCTCAGCCCACAGTGACGAGCAGAGCAGCGGCACCCTGAGCTCCCCGGGCCAGTCGGACATCCTGCTGACCGCTGCGCAGGGCACCGTGCGCAAGGCAGGTGCCCTGGCTGTCAAGAACTTCCTGGTGCACAAGAAGAACAAGAAGGTGGAGTCAGCCACCCGGAGGAAGTGGAAGCACTACTGGGTGTCCCTGAAAGGTGAGGGTGGGAGGGCCCTGGCTGTGTGCCAGATGCACCACAGATGTGCTCTGTCATGCACATACTCATGGGACAGGTGGGTTTTTTGTGGTTGTTGTTGTTATATAGAATTTGAAATTCATTCTAATTTTGAAATTTTATTTCATCATGGTAAGAGCACTCCACATGAAATCTACCCTCTTCACACTTTTTAAAATGTGCAATACGGTATTATAGACCACAAGTGCCATGTTGCAAGGCAGATTTCTAGAACCACCTAGTTGGGCTGGGCCTAGTGGCTCACGCCTGTAATCCTGGCACGTTGGGAGGCTGAGGCGGGAGGTCCACTTGAGCCTAGGAGTTCACGAACAGCCTGAGCAATGTAGCAAGATGCCAGCTCCAATTAATTAATTAATCTATAAAGTAGAACCTATTCATGTGACTTAAGTGAGACTTTATGTCCCTTGATTAGTAACTCTCCCATCTCCACCCCTGCGAGTGATGTTATTTTTTTTTTCCCAGTTACGCTAGAGGAGCGTCTCATGTCTAGTTTCGGCATATATGCAACTGGTTGTGATGACAGTTACGAAGGATGAGTTAAAAATAAAATCTTTTTGGAATCATTCAGCTTTGTGTCTTTCAAAGTGACTACTTTGAAGGGAAATTTATTAGCTTGAATCCTATGAAATTGCCATTTTTTAAGGTACAAAATTGGTAGGATAATGTTAATTTCATAGGATTCAACCTGACGTTAATGGAGTGTGTAGACAGACCATCATGTTTAGGAAAAAGTCGCTATTTGATAGTCAAATTTTGCATATTTGACTGTGTGTATGTTTAGATACATACATGCATGTGTAGATCACTATATTTTCTGTTCATATAACCATACTTTTATATGTTGCTATTTGTTGTCATTTTGCACATTTTTGTGAAGTACATGTATGTATTGTTGCACGTATCTGCGTACGTCCTGGTAGTGTAGAAAATGTAATATATTTGTGAGTTCTCTGTATACATATTTTTTTGAGAAGGAAACTTACTGTGTCACCCAGGCTGGAGTGCAGTGGTGTAATCTCAGCTCACTGCAACCTCCACCTCTTGGGTTCAAGCGATTCTCCTGTCTCAGCCTCCCGAGTAGGTGGAACCACAAGCATATGCCACCACGCCCGTCTAATTTTGTATTTTTTTTTTTTAAGTAGAGATAGGGTTTCACCATGTTGGCCAGGATGATCTCTATCTCCTGATCTCGTGATCCATCCGCCTCAGCCTCCCAAAGTTCTGGGATTACAGGCGTGAGCCACTACACCTGGCCGAGCTCTATATTTTAAAAAGAAAAACACTTCTCAAGCACACAGTTTCCATCACAAGCTAGACTTGAAACAGGGTTAATATCTGGCAGCCTGGGTTGGATAGGTTAACAGGATTGATGGAAGGGCATGGAAGGAAGAAGCTTGGGTTTACCAGTATCAAATAGACCATTTGATACTGGATTTCACAGACTGCGGTCGCTTGGGGAACATCCAATCCTAGAGACGTGGAGCAGCCCAGAGCTCTGCTCAATGAGGTGAAGACATCACTGAGGGGCGGTGACGGGCAGGTGGAGGTCAACCCTTGCCCAGGTAGGGTTGGTTTGGCCCCATTATTCTTGGTGCCAGCTGTTACTCAGATGCCTGATGACACAGGAAGGGAGGGTGTTGGTTAGGATATAGGTTTTGCTGCATGTGCCAGAGATCCACAATGCCAAAGCCAAAGCAATAAGCAAGGAAGAACTTTACTTCCCTCCCACTTGTCAGAAGTAGACGATCTAAGGCTTGTGTGATAAGTCTTTCCTGTGAATTCACTCAGGGGCCCTGGTTCCTTCTGAAGTTTTGTTGCTCAGCTATTCCTAGAGCATTATCTGGGTCTTACTCTGTCTTCTAGGCTGGAGTGCAGTGGCACAATTATAGCTTACTGCAGCTACAAATGCCTCGGCTCAAGTGATCCTCCTGCTTCAGCCTCCAATGTAGCTGGGACTACAGGCATGTGCCACCATGCCTGGCCAACGTTTTTATTTTTTGTTTAGACAGGGTCTTGCTGTGTTGCCCAGGCTGATCTCCAGTTTTTGGCTTCAAGCGATCCTCCCGCTTTGGCCTTGGGATTCCAGGTGCAGTGGTGTCCGGCCTCCTAGAACGTTATCTTTTGATGATTATTTGCTGTAGTGGTCTTGCCTGTGAAACATGGATGTGCATCCTGTGGAAGCATTTTGGAGAATGGCAGTGTTCTTTCTCATGTGTGACCTGCCTTGGCTTAGTTGGAAGTGCTATAGGGTTATGTCTGAGGGGCCTGGATCATCACACCTGCTGCTCTGCTCTGAGGGAGTGAGAGGAGATGAAGGGAAAGTCTTCTTTTCCACTTCCCGTTCCTCCCCTAGATGGGCACACCACTGAACACTGTGGCCTCTTATCCTTAGCAGCCCATCTTAGCATTTTTTAAAATTAATTAGTGCCAAGTTCTTAATAGCTTGATTTGAAGATCACCTGCATCACAGCCTCTCGAGGGTCTTCCTGGGTTGTATCCCACATCTGCTGAATCACAAGGTTTGGAGGTGGGCCCCTGGATGAGTTTACTGGGGCTGCCATAGCAAAGCACCACAGACTAGATGGTGGAAATAACAGAAATGTATCATTTTGCAGTCCTGGAGGCTGGAAGTCCAAGATCAAGGTGTCAGCAGGGTTGGTTTCTTCTGAGACTGCTCTCGCTGACTTGGAGATGGCCGTCTTCTCTCCCGGTGTCTTCACACGGTCTTCCCTTTACTTGTCTGAGTTCAAATTCCTTCTTCTTATAAGGGCACTGTTCATAGTGGGTCAGGGCCCACCCATGTGTCCTCATAGTACCTTAATTACCTCTTTAAAGGCTCTATTTCCAAATATGGTCCTATTCTGAGCTAACTGTGTTTATGATATTTGGAGGACACAATTCAGCCTGCAACCGGCCCTGACTTTGTGATTTAAACAAGCTTCCCAGGGGATTCTTACTCTCAAGTGGAGAGCAGCAATGTTAGTAGCATAAAAAAAAAGATAATTAGGGCCAGGGCAGTGGCTCATGCCTATAATCCCAGCACATTGGGAGGCTGGGGCGGGCGAATCACGAGGTCAAGAGATCAAGACCATCCTGGACAATATGGTGAAACCCAGTCTCTACTAAAAATACAAAAATTAGCTGGGTGTGGTGGCGCGCACCTGTAGTCCCAGCTACTCGGGTGGCTGAGGCACAAGAATCGCTTACACCTGGGAGGCGGAGGTTGCAGTGAGCCAAGATTGCACCGCTGCACTCCAGCCTGACAACAGAGCGAAACTCTGTCTCAAAAAAAAAAAAAAAAAAAAAGATACTTAGTTGACTTTTTTTACTTGGGACATATCAGAGGGGTTAATTTTGTTTCTGCCATGCCCCGGGAGAGTAAATGATACAAGAAGCCAGGGTGCAGGTATCTAGGTGCACAGCCTACAGGCCCTTTAGGGAAGGGAGTCTTCTTGGTGATCCAGATCTGAGTGACACACTTGTCCGAATTCAGGCCCAGAACATGGAGCCACCGAGTTCTTTGCTTCATCCTGATGGATTCTCTGCATATATTGACATCCTGGGGGCTTTGTCCTTGCTGCTCAAAAGCAAGACTTGCAGCTGACTTTTTCTTAGCAACACTCTATGACTGAGAAATAAAGAGCAGAACACTTGGGAACTGTGGGATAAAGTATTGATTTTTTAGAAACTATTTCATTTGGAATTATTCTCTGGAGTGTTTCCATGGACAGCGGAAGAGCGTACACATTATGTTCCAGGGAAGATAAAGGTGAACAGACTTTCATCAGGGAGTACGTGGTTCTCGGATCTGTTGCTTCACATTCATCTTAACATTGGGACAAGTTGATAATTGAGTAAAAGTGGATTTTAATCACCTTTTGTGGTGCTTTGTTGTGGTTGAATCTACATCAAAGTTGAAAAAGTATAAAAACAATTACCTGGTAGGACCATACAACATTCAATAGGTGCACATTTTAGGATTTGTGAGTGTCCCCTAATTCATCACTCACAGGCTTCTTTCTCTGTTCTAAAACCGTGCTAAGGTGTGTTACTTTTTTTATGTTTGGAATCTATTTTTCATTAGTGTTGAATTAGTCGTAAAGATTATTTAGAGTGTGATTTCTTGACAGGGACACTGTTGACATTTTCTGGATAATTCTTTGTTGTGGAGGGCTTAGGCTCTGTCCACTAGATGCCAATAGCACCTTCCCCCAGGTTGTGACAACCTGAAAGGTCACCAGACGCTGCCAAGTTTGCCCTATCATGAGAACCTCTGATTTAGAGAAAAACAGTTTCCCCCTCCCATTTTTGTTATTTCTTTTTATCTCTAATCTGTGCTAGCCTAAGGCATGAAAATAGGAGGTACAGGTAATTCTGCTTTTTGATACAAGTGTTCCTGAAAAGGCTTGAGATCCTCAAAATCTTGGGGATTTGGGGAAAAACAGAGTTGGGGCAGACTGCTCTACAGGTATGTGTCTAAGTTCTACAATGTGACTTTTAAACCCCAAACTAAAAAAAAAATTGAAGATAGCTTGGCGTGGGCTCACTCCTATAATCCCAGCACTTTAGGAGGCTGAGGCATGAGGAGGATCATTTAAGGCCAGGAATTTGAGACCAGCCTGGGTAACATAGTGAGACCTTGTCTTTACAAAAAAAAATACACAAATTAGCCAGGTATGGTGGTATATGCTTGTAGTTCCAGCTACTTGAGAGGCTGAAATAGGAAGTTCGCTTGAGCCCAGGAGTTCAAGGCTGCAGTGAGCGATGATTGTGCCACTGTACTCCAGCCTGTGCAACGGTGGGACCCATAGCTACAAAAATAATAGTAATAAAAAGAAAAATAACTGCAGAACTCCACTAAAATTTTCTAACAATAAGCAACATAAAACTTGTATTTTTATTTTTTTATGACAGGGTCTTGCTGTGTTGCCCAGGCTGGAGTGCAGTGGCATGATCATGGCTCACTGCAGCCTCAACCTCCTGAGCTCAAACAATCCTCCCAGCTCAGTCTCCTAAGTAGCTCGGACCACAGGCATGCACAGCTAATTTTTTTTTTATTTTTAGTAGAGTTGAGGCCTCACTATATTGCCCAGGCTGGTGTTAAACTCCTGGGCTCAGTGACTGGCAAACTTTATCTTTCAAAAAAGCATTAGCATGGGGCTTTAGCTTTGAAAAAAAGTAGCAGCTGTAACTTGAATGGGTAGAAGCAATAATTATGGAGACAAGGATTACAAGTGTGAAATCCTGATGCTCAGGAGCACCGTGCAATAAGGACTTGTAAGCAGAGCCTGTGGTCAAGCTGTGCCAAGAGAAAAACGTGAAATGAGTGGCGAGGGCATACCAGTATGCTACATTCCTCTGTGTGGAGGGATGTAGAGTTCAACAGCGGTTCTCTGGTAATGTGAAATATTATAGGCTAGGAAAAGTTGCCCTTGAACCAGTGGGACCTTTCCATTGATCTGCATCATTCTATATTATTAATTGCATAGGAGCCAATTTGCTTTACAGAGTCCCATTCATTATAGCTGAATAGACTGAACTTTCAAGGGCTGTGCAGTTCACAGGAAATGTGGCACTTGTTTGTGGTAAGGAAGATGGTGAAAATGGACTGATAGCTTATAATGAAGTTGGGGAAGAGTCAACCCTGGTTTTCCCTGAAATTGGTTTCAGTTGGTTGAGAGTAAGTGTTCAGCTAGTAATTGCTTTTAAAGCGAGCCTTGGCTGGGCATTGTGGCTCACATCTGTAATCCCAGCACTTTGGGAGGCCGAGGCGGGCGGATCACGAGGTCAAGAGATCAAGACCATCCTTGCCAACATGGCGAAACCCCATCTCTACTAAAAAATACAACAATTAGCCAGGTATGGTGGTGCACACCTGTAGTCCCAGCGACTTGGGAGACTGAGGCAGGAAAATTGCTTGAACCTGTGAGGCGGAGGTTGCAGTGATCCGAGATTGTGTCATTGCACTCCAGGCTGGCAACATACTGAGACTCCATTTCAAAAAAAAAAAAGTGAGCCTCAAGTTTAGGTGATAATAGAGGGCATCTATGGAAGCCATCTTGCCACAAGTCTATGAAATATTCTGTTGCTACTGTCTTGTTAGTTTTGCAGTACACTTATATATGGACCAGGACTCTGACTTCTCCCAGGCCTTTGTATGTGTGTCATTTATTTCCTCTTTCAGTAGGAACAAAGGTATAGTTGGCTTCTAGAAAAAAAATTTACAGTTAAGATACGAGACCAAAAATGTATGTTTTTCTTATCTTTAAAGCACTTAACGTCAGTATTATATATTGTTTTCTCCAAGGACATGGTCTGGAAACTAAATACATTTCCTAGAGTTTTCTGGTTGCATATCATGTGAGACACTGGAATGGGCTTCAATTGGACGGTAGTAACTTCCAGTCCTCACAGAGTGCCAGGCACAGTTCTGGCCTGGAGGACTGTGTTTGTACTCGCCTTGGGACAAAGTCACAAGACCCTATGTCTGTGAAGAGGCCTGTCATGAATCATTCTAAAACCCAAAGGAAGGGTTTGAGAGAACCTGAGGGCATGCAGGAAGGAATCCCAGGCAGGCTGAGAAGCTACAATTTAAGATTTTTTTTTTTTTTTGAGAGGGAGTCTTGCTCTGTTGCCCAGGCTGGAGTGCAGTGGTGCGATCTCAGCTCACTGCAACCTCTGCCTCCCTGGTTCAAGTGATTCTCCTGCCTCAGTCTTCCAAGTAGCTAGGACTACCTGTACCACCATACCTGTCTAATTTTTGGTATTTTTAGTAGAGACAGGGTTTCTCCGTGTTAGCCAGGATGATCTCTATCTCCTGACCTCCTGATCCGTCTGCCTCGGTCTCCTAAAATACTGGGATTATAGGCATGAGCTACCGCGCACAGCCGATCTTTGTCCATCTTTAGGCCCATCCAAGACTTGAGTCCAAGCATGGCCCCATTCTCTTTACTTCCTGGGTTCCACGTGCTTTCATTTTTCAGCCTCCGACATGGTGCAAGTGTTAGATTCCACTGTGGGTTCTTTTGTTTCCCAGGCACTAAATACTCACGCAGACCTCTCTTCTGTTTCCTCAGGATGCACGCTATTTTTCTACGAGAGCGATGGCAGGTCTGGGATCGACCACAACAGCATCCCCAAACACGCTGTCTGGGTGGAGAACAGCATTGTGCAGGCAGTGCCTGAGCACCCCAAGAAGGACTTTGTCTTCTGCCTCAGCAATTCCCTGGGCGATGCCTTCCTTTTTCAGGTTTGTTGGGTACTTCCTTTGCAGGGCATTTCAAACCTCTCAACTGGGTACCTTCTTTTCTTGCCTAGGTGCCCAACCTCCCTCCACTGCTTTTTTTGTAGTAGTGAGATTAATCTGTTACTCATTATGAAAACAAAAACAGTGAATGACAAAATAAACATCTATATGAAATTCTAAGAACAGGTATATTCAGAGATCTTCCTAGCGAAGGCTAAGGAGGGCTATGGGTTGGGTGTGAGAAACTTGCTCTGTTTGTCATGAGTTGAAGAACGGTTTAGTGTGGTCTCAGTACCAGTTCTGTTGCATGTAAGAAAGGGATCATGAATTCCTTATTTTAGACATGATTTGAGCTGTCAAAAATTTTTGTTATGTTCTTTTCTAATATTAATCATAAAGTAAAACAATGACATCTCAGAAATGACTGGCATCACCTAAACAGTTTTTCTCCCTCATCTGATCAGAACTTTCTAATCGTCATCCTTGATTTTCAGCATTCTTTACAAAAATACTTCTGGTTGGGCACGGTGGCTCACGCCTGTAATCCTGGCACTTTAGGAGGCTGAGGCGGGTGAATCACTTGAGGTCAGGAGGTTGAGACCAGCCTGACCAATATGGTGAAACCCCCTCTCTACTGAAAATACAACAATTAGCCAGGCATGGCAGCGGGCACCTGTAGTCCTAGCTACTCAGGAGGCAGAGGCAGGAGAATTGCTTGAATCTAGAAGGTGGAAGCTGCAGTGAGCTGAGATTGTGCCATTGCACTTCAGCCAGGACAACAAGAGTGAAACTCCATCTCAAAAAAAAAAAAATACTTCTCTACTAACTGCTTCGGGATTAACATTTTCTTTGATAGGGAATCTTTTGAGTTTGGATAGTTGTAAAATACTCTGCAAGAGCTATTTTTGAGGTGTTATTTAGGAAGGCTTTCTTTATTCCATTGAAGACTTAATTTCTCAAGCCTTTATTCTGTGCTTCCTATGTGCTCTGCATAGTCCTATTGAGAATACCAAGAAGATTTTGCCAGTTCATCTTTTTTTTTTTCTCGATTTGAGTTGAAGCCTTGCCTTGCTTTGTTGCCCAGGCTGGAGTGCAGTGGCATGATCTTGACTTACTGCAATCTCCGCCTCCCAGGTTCAAGCAATTTTCCTGCCTCAGCCTCCTGAGTAGCTGGGACTACAGGTGCCCACTGCCATACCTGGCTAATTTTTGTATTTTTAGTAGAGATGGGGTTTCATCATATTGGTCAAGCTGGTCTCAAACTCCTGGCCTCAGGTGATCCACCCGCCTCAGCCTCCCAAAGTGCTGGGAATACAGGTGTGAGTCACTGCGCCCAGCCGACAGTTCATCTTTGTAAAAGTGTTCACATATAACAGAGGGGACAGACACGGCAAATCTTTATAACGTGGCAAAGCCTAACAATGACCGTTAAAGGAAGAGCAGGTATAAATGGCGTGACAAGGACAGTGAGACTATAACATGCAAGGAAGGAGCTAGAACAAAGGTAGAGAGGAGAGAAATCATTTATTTCACCAAGTTCCTGGCTTTGGCTTCTGATGCTATTTCTGTTTGGACAATTAAAGTAAGAAATATAAAGTGCTAGTTTTGATTGTATAAAGACAAAGCATCTGTGTTTTCTTTTTTAAAAATCTGTGATGTAAAACACAGAAAGAAGAGTGCACAAAACATAAGCATACTACTCACTGAGCTATCATAAAGGAATTATGTAACCAACAACCGGGACAAGCAATAGAAGTTTCAGGCACCAACTGGGTGCAGTGATTCAGGCCTATAATCCCAGTAGTTTGTGAGGCCAAGGCAGGCAGATTGCCTAAGCTCAGGAGTTCATGACCAGCCTGGGCAACACGGTGAAACCCCATCTTTACTAAAAAAACTACAAAAAATTAGCCAGGTGTGGTGGCGTACGCCTGAAGTCTCAGCTACTTGGGAGGCTGAGGCAAGAGAATTGCTTGAACCCAGGATGTGGAGGTTGCAGTGAGCCAACATCTTGCCACTGCACTCCAGCCTGGGCTGGGCAACAGAGCAAGACTCTGTCTCAGAAAAAAAGAAGAAAAAAGGAAGTTTCAGGCACTTAAGCCACCTCCCCCAACCCCACCCTACACACAAATACAGCCTACTAGTTGAATTGAGTGAATATGTCTTTTATCATCCAAGCCGGGACATGTTTATTTATCTGGGAATGACTTAATTTCCCCTTCAGTTTAACTGGATATAGAATTCTTAATTGACACTCTTACTTCAATGCTTTGAAAATGTCATCCCACTTCTTTCTGGACTTCATGATTTCTGATGAAAACTCAGCTGTTTATCCTATGAGGCTCCTTGCTGATTTGAAGATCGTGACTTTGTCTTGTTTGAGTATTATGTGTCTAGGTATCATTCTCTTTGAGTTTACTTTACCTGGAATTTATTGTGTCTTTCAGATATATATCTTTTAATATTTATAAAATTTTAAAAATTGTTGTGGGTGCTAGTAGCCACAAAATAGTATGTGTGTGTATTTATGGGGTAGTGTCGTTTGGATCTGTAGATTTGTATGTATGTGTTTGTGTATTTAAATCACATTTGGAAAGTTTTTAGCTATTATTTCTTCAGATAGTCTTCCTGTTCGTTTTTCTTGCTCCACTCCTGTTCTGTTTACATTGGTATGCTTGAGGATGTCTCACAAGCCTCTGAGACTCTTCATTTTTTTTTATCCTATTCATTAATCTCACCTGATCTAACCATAAGTTCACTGGTTCTTTTTTCTTCCAGCTCAAATCTATTGTTGTGCTTTTCTGGTATGTATGTATGTATGTATGTATATATATGTGTGTGTGTGTGTGTGTGTGTGTGTGTGTGTGTGTGTGTGTGTATTTATTTATTTATTTATTTATTTATTTTATTTATTGAGACGGAGTTTCACTTTTATTGCCCAGGCTGGAGTGCAATGGCATGACCACGGCTCACCACAACCTCTGCCTCCTGGGTTTAAGCATCTCCTGCCTCAGCCTCCCGAGTAGCTGGGATTACAGGCGTGCACCCTCATGCCTAGCTAATTTTCTTTTTTTCTTTTTTTTTCTTTTTTTTTTTTTTAGTAGAGATGGGGTTTCTCCACATTGGTCAGGCTGGTCTGGAACTCCTGATCTCAGGTGATCCACCCACCTCAGCTTCCCAAAGTGCTGGGATTACAGGTGTGAGCCACTGTGCATGGTCTGATTATTCTGTATTTAAACTCCAAAATTTATATTGGTTATTTTATTTATTTATGATTTTATTATTACTATTGTGGGAGATAGGGTCTTGTTCTGTCACCCAGGCTGGAGCGCAGTGACGTGATCACAGCTCATTGCAGCCTCAACCTCTTGGGCTATGCAATCCTCCCAGCTCAGCCTCCTGAGTAGCTGGGGCTACAGGTGCGTACTGCCACACCCAGCTAATTTTTTCTATTTTTTGTAGAGATGGGGGGTCTCACTTATTACCCAGGGTGGTCTCAAACTCCTGTCCTCAAGTGATCTTCCTACCTCAGCCTCCTAAAGTGCTGGGATTACAGGCATGAGCCACTGTGCCTGGCCTGGTTCTTTTAAATAAAAATTATATTTCTTTATTGATATTTTCTATTTCATGTGGTATTAGTCTCATACTTAATTTCTTTAGATATGGTTTATTTTACTTCTTTGAATATATACACAACAGTTGCTTGAAATCTTTGTCTAGTATACTTAACATTGGACTTTTCTGAAACAGTTTCCATTGACTACTTCTTTTTCTGTGTATGGGCCATACTTTATTTAATCTTTTTTTAGCAATAGGGCCTTGCTCTATTACCCTGGCTGGAGTACAGTGGTGCAATCATAGCTCACTGTAACCTTGAACTCCTGGGCTCAAGCAATCTTCCCACCTCAGCCTCTCAAGTAGCTGGGACTACAAGTGTGTACCACCACACCTAGCTTGTTTAAAAAAAAATTTTTTTTTTTAAAAACGGAATCTTGCTATGTTTGCCCAGACTGGTCTCAAACTCCTGGCTGCACACAGTCCTCCCATTTTGGTCTCCCAACCCGCTGGGATGATAGGCATGAATCACCATTCCTGGCCCATACTTTATTGTTTATTTGCATGTCTCATACTTTTTTTGGTTTAAATTGTACATTTAATATAAATCGGACAACTCTGAAAGCTGATCCACCTCCCATCGTTTGCTATTGTTGATTATTGGTGGTGATGGTGCTTCTTTGTTTAGTGACTTTCTTGAAATCTATAAAATATTTAGGCTTTGTCATGTGTGCCCACTGAAGTCTCTGCTCAGCTAGTTTAGTAGTCAGCTAATGATTAGGGAGATATTTCCTTAAATGTCCAGAAGCAGAAAGTTTCCTAGTCTTTCCTAAGAACAGAGGTTTGCAAGTTCAAACACATCATCAATACTCAGGCAACCAGCTTTCATCTGCCTTAGCTTTCATCTCTGCTTTCACAGAGCTGTAGGGTCAGCCAGAGGGTGAGCTTAGGAACTTCTTGGGACTGTCTGGGCTTGTGCACAGCCTTATGCATATATGTGACTGTATTAGTCCATTCTCATGCTGCCAATAAAGACATACCAGAGACTGGGTAATTTATAAGGAAAAGAGGCTTAGTGGACTCCCGGTTCCACTTGGTTGGGGAGGCCTCACAATCATGGTGGAAGGCAAGGGAAGAGCAAAGTCATCTTACATGGCGGCAGGCAAGAGAGAGCATGTGCAGGGGAACTCTTTATAAAACCATCAGCTCTCATGAGACCTACTATCATGAGAACAGCACGAGAAAGACCTGCACCCATGATTTAATTACCTCCTACCAGGTCCGTTCCACAACATGTGAGAATTATGGGAGCTACAATTCAAGATGAGATTTGGGTGGGGACACAGCCAAACCATATCAGTGATCTTCCAGATTCCAAGGACTATGTCATACCTTTTCAGAGCTTTTTGTAGAAATTGTATTCCCCAGCTTTTCCTCAGGTTTCTTGGTCAGCTTCTTATTTGCCCAACTGTTATCACTGCTTCAGGCAACTATGTTGTTAAACAATTGTCATTGGTTGTTTTTCACCAACACTCCCTGGAGTGAAGAGTGTTTGCATGAATGAGGTCTGAGTCAGGTCAAGTAACAACAAGCTCTGTGAAGAGGGTTTTCTGGGACCTGCTAGACAGGTCGTCGGTTCTATGAGAAATATGTTTTTGGGAAGATATAGAGATCTGCCGTGCAGTGCCATGTTTAGTTCTGAGCCAGAGACAGCACCTACCACCTATGAAGTACTTCCTGTTGAAACGTCATTCTCTCATTACCTTAGGATATCACATACAATTTCAGAAAGCCCACCCACCTTTATGGTAACATATCCTAATGATAGTCATTATTTTGTCTGTTAGACACCTTGGGAACGTAGCTACCAGGCAAATAAGAAAGGTGATAAAGTAGAAAATCATATGCAGTTATATATCTAAAGGGGTGTAGAAAATGTTATCTCTAGGAATTGATTGCCTTTTCCTTCCATAGAAAGTTTTCTTATCATTTAAAAGGTCACTTGGGTGAGGGTATTGTATGCATATATATGCATATTAAAAGATTCATATACCATTAAGTTGAGTTGAAGATTAATTGTGATAATGATAGTAAGTGTCTGATAGATAGCAAATGCTCAGTAAATGTTAGTTGCAGTTACCATTTTAGTAATAAAGAAAAAAAGACAAGTTCCATGGGCTCCTTTTTTAGGGGGGGAGAGGAGACAGAGTCTTACGGTGTCTTTCAAGCTGGAGTGCAAGTGCAATGTATGACCTCAGCTCACTGCAACCTCCACCTCCAAGGTTTAAGCAGTTCTCCTGCCTCAGCCTCCTGAGTAGCTAGGATTACAGGAGTGTGCCACCATGCCTGGCTAATTGTTTGTATTTTTAGTAGAAATGGGGTTTCACTGTGTTGGTCAGGCTGTTCTCAAACTCCTGACCTTGTGATCTGCCTGCCTCAGTCTCCCAAAGTACAGGGATTACAGGCGTGAGCCACTGTGCCTGGCCCTTGATGGGCTTCTCTTAAATAAGCATCTTTATAGAAGTTAAGTGCAGCTTCCCTGTGGAAAGGTTAAGGTCTTGAGTTTCATCAGGCTCTAGAGATCTACCTTGGAAGCCATGTCTAGCTGTGTGTGCCAGATTAGAGGAAGGTCATTGCCACGTGCCCTGGACAAGGGCAGCCAGGTTAGAGAAAAACCTGTAAATCATCTTTCACAAGGAGGTGTCAAGTGGACTTTTGGTAGAAAAGACTTTAGTGGGGTTTGGCATCTTGACCCCAGTGTCCCTCTCAAGGGAGGTATGGTCCCTGCAAGATCCTGGCCAACAGGTGAGCCTTCCCATTGGGCAGCCTCCCATTCCTGGAAATCTCCCAGCTTTCAACCACTGGTTTTGTGAGGCAGCCCTAAGTCCTAGAAAGTTGAGATAATATGTTCTTTCTGGTAAGTCTTGCCGTTTTTCTTTGTTTCTATATTTGCCCCCAGAGTCCTGTGCAAGTCTTCCGCTTATCCTTACTTATCAGATAGTTAAAAACAGCTTTGATTTACTTCCTGCCACGTCTCTTTGGGCTACCCTGCTAAGGTTCCCAAGCCATTCTCACTGTTCTTATAAGTGTGCACAGGAGCTCAGCGTCCTGTCTGAGCCTCTGTGTGGTCTGCCCCGTGCAGCCTGCAGTGAGGTTCCCGTTACCCTTGTTTCCGCTAGAGTCAATTCTATTATTAAAAGCCACATTAAACTGTTGACTCAGACTGGGCTCGTGGTATCTTAAACCCTCAGCATCAATTCCTACCCAACAAGCCCTTCCCCATCTTATTTTAATAGAATTTTTTTTCCCAAAAACCCAATTCAGAACTTAAATGTACCTCTTTAATATGTTATCCTTGTGGCTTTTATCCTTCTAATAAACGGTGAAAATCCTCTGGGATCCTCGTTTGATCTTCCCTGGTGTTTATATTCCTCTTATCGTCACGTTATCCAGTGATAGGACAGGCTGAGTGCAAGGTCTTCGTTCTCTTTGTTGGTTTCTGTGTTGACTTAGTCTGTAGCTAAGTCCTGTTTTCTCCACACCGTGGATTATATCCCTGCTCCTAGCCAGCCACTGGAGAAATATTTACCTTTGATTTTGGCATGCGTTAGTTGTGGAGAAGGGCCAACTCTGGGATATGCGGAGCCCCAGGCAAATTTTTTTTTGATGGAGCCTTTATCGATATAAAGAATTTGGCTCACCCAGATCAACTGTCAGCACCATTCTGGTGGCCCAATCTCAAGCAATCTGGTAAAAAAAATACCACACAGGCTGGTAGGTACATCTCACTAGCCACAGACTCAAGTTCAAGAGCTTCGGGCATCTTTTGGACACGGCATAGCTGGTATACGGTGAGAGAGTTCCCTGAAGGGGAAAAATGATATGGGGGCCCCCTCCTGAAACCTCCCCTTTCTAGGAACCAGAGGGAAACTTGGAAAATTTCAAGAAAAGCCCTCCAAACTATGGGGCCTCCTGAGGTGCAGGGCCCTGGTACTACTAACGGAGAATGTGGATGTTGGAGTGTAAAATGAATGAATATACAAAGCTGGAAATCAGTTAGATTTTATGCCTTCTGTGGGTGCCTCAGAGGTTTCCCCACACTGCAGAGGTATAATTGTGGTTGAGCTAGATCTTCCTATACAATTTCTATGCTGTTATGTGTTAGGCAAATAATGTTGTAACAGTATTCTTCCTTTTCTTACATTAGTTTAAATTTGTATTAAATCAATATGAGCATAGTTTAAAATAATTCAGCTAACATTAAAAGGCTTAAAGTGAAATTATTTTCCTCCTTTTGCCCTCTTCATCTCATGAAGCTCATTCCCCAGAAGCAACTGTACAAAACTAGTTTAGCTGATGTTTTTGTTTCTTTGTTTTCTTGCATTTGGCCTCATTTATCATTAACATGCTTATACTGCTGTTTCTTTCTCTTTTTTTTTTAACTTTATTTATTTATTTTATTGTACTTTAGGTTCTGGGGTACATGTGCACATCATGCAGGATTGCTGCATAGGTACATACATGGCAGTGTGGTTTGCTGCCTCCATCCCCCGTCACCTATATCTGGCATTTCTCCCCACGTTATCCCTTCCCAACCTCCCCACCCCCAGCTGTCCCTCCCCTGCCCCCCACCAACAGACCCCAGTGTGTTTCTTCATTGTGTCAATGGTCTTTACCATTTGGTACATTTTTGGAGTGGCTGGTACTCGTTGTTTCTTTCCATGTTTAGTGGTTCTTTCAGCAGCTCTTTTAAGGCAGGCCTGGTGGTGACGAAATCTCTCAGCAGTTGCTTGTCCAAAAAGGATTTTATTTCTCCTTCACTTGTGTGAAGCTTAGTTTGGCCGGATATGAAATTCTCAGTTGAAAATTCTTTTCTTTAAGGATGTGGAATATTGGCCCCCACTCTCTTCTGGCTTGTAGGGTCTCTGCCGAGAGATCAACGGTGAGTCTGATGAGCTTTCCTTTGTGGGTAACATGACCTTTCTCTGTGGCTGCCCGTAGCATTTTTTCCTTCATTTCAACCCTGGTGAATCTGACAATTATGTGCCTTGGGGGTTGCTCTTCTCGAGGAGTATCTTTGGTATTCTCTGTATTTCCTGAATTTGAATGTTGGCCTATCTTGCTAAGGTGGAGAAGTTCTCCTGGATAATATCCTGAAGATTGTTTTCCAACTTGGATTCATTCTCCCCGTCACTTTCAGGTACACCTATCAAACATAGATTTGGTCTTTTCGCATGATCCCATATTTCCTAGAGGTTTGTTATTTTCTTTTCACTCCTTTTTCTCTAATCTTGACTTGTCACTTTATTTCATTGAGTTGATCTTCAATCTCTGATATCCTTTCTTCTGCTTGATTGACTCAGCTATTGAAACTTGTGTATGCTTCACGAAGTTCTTGTGCTATGTTTCTCAGCTCTGTCAAGTAGTTTATGTTCTTCTCTATGTTGGTTATTCTAGTTAGCATTTCGTCTCACCTTTTTTCAAGGTTCTTAGTTTCCTTGCATTGGGTTGGGACACGTTCCTTTAGCTTGGAGAAGTTTGTTATTACTCACCTTCTGAAGCCTGCCTCTGTCAATTCGTCAAACTCATTCTCCATTCAGTTTTGTTCCCTTGATGGTGAGGAGTTGTGATCCCTTGGAGGAGATGGGTCGTTCTTGTATTTTGGTGATTTCAGCCTTTTTGCGCTGGTTTCTTCCTAGCTTCGTGGATTTATCTACCTTTGGTGTTTGAAGTTGGTGACTTTTGGATGGGGTCTCTGAGTGGACGTCCTTTCTGTTGGATGTTGAAACTATTTCTTTCTGTTTGTTAGTTTTCCCTCTAACAGGCAGGCCCCTCTGTTGCAGGTCTGCTGGAGTTTGCTGGAGGTCCACTCCAGATCCTGCTTGCCTGGGAATCACTGGCAGGGGCTGCAGAACAGTGGAGATTGCTGCCTGTTCCTTCCTCTGGAAGCTTCCTTCAAGAAGGATACCTGCCAGATGCCAGACAGAGCTCTCCTATATGAGCTATCTCCCAGTAAGGACACATAGGTGTTAGGGAGCCACTTAAGGAGGCAGTCTGTCCCTTATCAGAGCTCAAGCACTGTGCTGGGAGATCCATTGCTCCCTTTAGAGCTGCCAGGTAGGGATTTTAAGTCTGCCGAAGCTGAACCCACAACCTCCCATTTTCCCAGGTGCTCTGTCCCAGGAAGGTGGGGGCTTTAGTTATAAGTCCCTGAGGGGCTGCTGCCTTTTTTCAGAGATGCCCTGCTCACTATGACTGTCTGGTGACAGTCTGCCTCCAGAGGCCTTGCCGAGCTGCTGTGGCCTCCACCCAGTTGCTGTGTAAACTTTCCAGTGACTTTGTTTACACAGGCGAGGTTAAAACCGCCTACCTGAGCCTCAGCAATGATGGGCACCCCTCCCACAACTGAGCTTAAACATCCCTGGTTGAGGTAAGACTGCTGTGCTGGCTGAGAGTATTTCAAGCCAGTGGATCTTAGCTTGCTGGTCTTTGTAGGGGTGAGACCACAGGGATCACTTGGCTCCCTGGCTTTAGCCCCCTTTTTCAGTGGAGTGACTGGTTCTGTCTTGCTGGCATTCCAGACACCACTGGGGTATGAGGGAAAAAAATGCTGTGGCTAAAACAGCCACCCAATTTTGTGCTGGAAATCTGGGGTGCTGGTGGTGTAGGCCCTGGAGGGAATCTCCTGGTCTGTGCATTGTGAAGACTGTGGGAAAAGTGCAGCATCTGAGTCAGAGTGCCAGAGTGTCTGGAAAAGTCCTTAATGGCTTTGCTTGGCTAGCAGAGGGAGTTTTCTGACCCCTTGTGCTTCCCTGGTGAGGAGATGACCCTCCCTGCTTCTGCTTGCCTCCTAGGGCTGCACCCACTGTCTGTCCAGTCCCAATGAGATCAACCTGGTACCTCAGTTGGAAATGTGGAGATCACTCATATTCTGTGGTGTTCTCGCTAGGAACCATGGATTGGAGGTGTTCCTATTTGGCCATCTTGGTGGAACCCCAATACCATTTATTAAATAGGAAATCCTTTCCCCATTGCTTGTTTTTGTCAGGTTTGTCAAAGATCAAATGGTTGTAGATGTGTGGTGTTATTTTTGAGGCCTCTGTTCTGTTCCATTGTTCTATATATCTGTTTTCTAATCAGTACCATGCTGTTTTGGTTATTGTAGCCTTGTAGTATAGTTTGAAGTCAGGTAGCATGATGCTTCCAGCTTTGTTCTTTTTGCTTAGGACTGTCTTGGCTATATAGGCTCTTTTTTGTTCTGTATGAAATTTAGTTTTTTCTAATTCTGTGTGGAAAGTCAATGGTAGCTTGATGGGGATATCATTAAATATATAAAGTACTTTGGGCAGTATGGCCATGTTCATGATACTGACTCTTCCTATCCATGAACATGGAATGTTTTTCTATTTGTTTTCAATAAATATTTTTCCATTGTGTGTGTGTGTCTCTGCCAGGTTTTGGTATCAGAATGAGGCTGGCCTCATAAAATGAGTTAGGGGGAGTAGTCCCTCATTTTCTATTGTTTGGAATATTTTCAGAAGGAACAGTACCAGCTCCTCTTTGTACTTCTGGTAGAATTTGGCTGGGAATCCATCTGGTTCTGGGCTTTTATAGATTGGTAGGATATTAATTACTGCCTGAATTTCAGAACTTGTTATCGGGTTATTCAGAGATTTGACTTCTTCCTGGTTCAGTCTTGGGAGGGTGTATGTGTCTAGGAATTTATCTATTTCTTCTACATTTTCTAGTTTATTTTTGTAGAGGTGTTTATAGTATTCTTTGATAGTAGTTTGTATTTCTATAGGATCAGTGGTAATCTCTTCTTTATCATTTTTTATTGTGCCTATTTGATCCTTCTCTGTTCTTCTTTATTAGTCTGGCTAGTGGTCTATTTTGTTGATTTTATTTCTCCTTTGCTTTTTAATTTTAGTTTGGCTGGATATGAAATTCTGGGTTGAAAATTCTTTTCTTTAAGGATGTTGAATATTGGCCCCCACTCTTCTGGCTTGTAGGGTTTCTGCAGAGAGATGTGCTGTTAGTCTGATGGGCTTTCCTTTGTGGGTAACCTGACGTCTCTGGCTGCTCTTAACATATTTTCCTTCCTTTCAATCTTGGTGAATCTGATGATTGATTATGCGTACTGGGGTTGCTCTTCTCAAGGAGTATCTTTGTGGTATTCTCTGTATTTCCTGAATTTAAATGTTGGCCTGTCTTGCTAGGTTGGGGAAATTCTCCTAGACAATATCCTGAAGAGTGTTTTCCAACTTGTTTCCATTCTTTCCATCACTTTCAGGTACACCCATTAATGTAAATTTGGTCTTTTCACAATCCCATATTTCTTGGAGGTTTTGTTCCTTTTCATTCTTTTTTCTCTAATCTTGTCTCATGCTGTCTTTCTTTAAGAGATGCCCTGCCCAGAGAGAAACAATCTAGAGAGGCAGTCTGGCTAGAGCTGCTTTGTGGAGCTGCAGTGGGCTCCGCCCAGTTCTAAAACTTCCAGGCAGCTTTGCTTACACGGTGAGGGGAGAACCATCATCTACTCGAGTCTCAGTCATGGCGGATGCCCTTCCCCCAACCAAGCTCGAGTGTCCCAGGTTGACTGCAGACTTGGATGGAGTTTAATTAAGTTGATCTTCAATCACTGATATCCTTTCTTCCAGTTGATGGATTCACCTATTGATACTTGTGTATGTGTCAGGAAGTTCTCATGCTGTGTTTTTCAGCTACATCAGGTCATTTATGTTCTTCTCTAAACTGGTTATTCTAGTTAGCAATTCCTCTAACCTTTTTTCAAGGTTCTTAACTTCCCTGTATTGGGTTAGAACATGCTACTTTAGCTTGGAGGAGTTTGTTATTACCCACCTTCTGAAGCCTACTTCTGTCAGTTCATCAGACTCATTTTCTGTCCAGCTTTGTTCCCTTGCTGGCAAGAAGCTGTGCTCCTTTGGAGGAGAAGAGGCATTCTGGATTTTGGAATTTCAGCCTTTTTGTGCTGGTTTCTCCCATCTTCATGGATTTATCTACCTTTAGTCTCTGATGTTGGTGAGCTTTGGATGGAGTTTCTGTGTACGTCACTTTGGTTTTTTTGATGGTATTCCTTTCTGTTTGTTTGTTAGTTTTCCTTCTAAGAGGCCCCTCTGCTGCAGGTCCACTCCAGACCCTGTTTGCCTGTATCACCAGTGGAGGCTGCAGAACAGCAAAGATGGCTGCCTGTACCTTCCTCTGGAAGCTTCCTCCCAGAGGGGCACCCACCAGATGCCAGCTGGAGCTCTCCTATATGAGGTGTCTGTTGACTTCTGCTGGGAGGTGTCTCCCAGTTAGGAGGCATGGGGTCAGGGACCCACTTGAAGAGGTAGTCTGTTCGCTAGCAGAGGTTGAGCAGTATGCTGGGAGATCCACTGCTCTCTTCAGGGCCAGCAGGCAGGATCATTTAAGTAAGTAAGTCTGCTGAAGCTATGCCCACATCTGCCTCTTCACCCAGGCGCTCTGTCCCAGGGAGATGGGAATTTGATCTATAAGCCCCCGACTGTGGCTGCTGCCTTTCTTTTAGTGTTGCCCTGCCCAGAGAGGAGGAATCTAGAGAGGCAGTCTGGCTACAGCTGCTTTGTGGAGCTGCAGTGGGCTCTGCCCAGTTCCAACACCAGGCAGCTTTGTTTACAGTATGAGGGGAAATCCACCTACTCAAGCCTCAGTATGGCAATGCCCCTCCCCTCCACCAAGCTTGAGTGTCCCAAGTTGACTTCAGACTGCTGTGCTGGCAGCTAGAATGTCTAGTCAGTGGATCTTAGCTTGCTGGGCTCCATGGGAGAGGGATCAGCTTCAGCCCCCTTTCCAGGGGAGTGAATGGTTCTGTCTCACAGGTACTCCAGGCTCCACTGGGGTATGAAAAAATCTCCTGCATCTAGCTTGCTGTCTATCCAAACAGCTGCCCTGTTTTGCACTTGAAACTCAGGGCCCTAGTGGTGTATGCACCGTATGGAATCTCCTGGTCTGTGGGTTGCAGAGCCTGTGGGAAAAGCAAAGTATCTGGTCTGGAGTGTACAGTTCCTCACAGCACGGTCCCTCAGGCCTTCCCTTGGCTAGGGGAAGGAGTTCCCCTACCTGGTGCTGCCCAGGTAAGGTGACACCCCACCCTGCTTTGGCTTGCCCTTCATGGGCTGCACCCACTGTCTAACCAGTCCCAGTGGGATGAGCCAAGTACCTCAGTTGGAAATCCAGAAATCACCTGCCTTCTGAGTTGATCTTGCTGGGAGCTGCAGACTGGAGCTGTTCCTATTCGGCCATCTTGCCCAGAAGTCCCCAGTTGTAGTTTCTAATCAGCATGAGTCAACCAGTGTAACTTACTGTGTATTTTTAAACATAAAAAGTAATTTTAATGTTTTTGTATCCATTTAATATGAAGTCCCAGCAGATACAAAGATGAGTAAAATATAGTCTTTGATCTTAAAATATAGTAAACTATGATTTTAGCAAGGAAAACTAGCATAATTTATTATGATTCAATGCATAATTCCCATTTAATACTTCAGTGAAATATTAAGTATCAAAACAAAATGAAAAATGTTTTACCTTTCCTCTTTGTAATAATGTAGAAACAATCACCCTTACTTTTCATTTATCTAGTGGGCATCCAGCACAGCAACGATATGCAGTAAGGGCTTGCAAATATTTGCCAAATGCAAAAAATCAGTGGCCACGCAACATTTTAAGAAGGCATGAGATTTCCAAAAAAGAGCTATCCAAAGGTGCAGCAAGCTTTGGAAAATGGGATTAGCAAGAGAGATTAGTAGATTCTGAGGAAAGAGAAGCCAATGAGGGAGAAAGGAAAAGTGAGATTTTGAGATTTCAGAGGGGAGTTAGTATTGTCGGGTGCCAGAGAAGAATGGTGTTTGAAGAAGGGCTGATACCTGTTTACGATGCGGCAACAATAGAACATCAGACTGGAAAGTAGCCATTGACTTTGCCAATTGGGCTTACCTCAAGGATATTCCCAAGCTTAGTTTCAGTAGGCTTCTGAGAGAAGAGATAATAGTACAGGAACTTGGAGAGAGAACAAGTAGTGACACTATAGATGGAGGGGCTGTCTGTTGGCTACATCTAAGAAGTCCGGTTTTTCCACCAAGATGGCTGAATAGGAACAGCTCCAGTTCGCAGTTCCCAGCAAGAGCGAGGCAGAAGGAGAGTGATCTCTCTCTGCATTTCCAACTGAGGTCCCAGGTTCATCTCACTGGGACTGGATAGACAGTGGGTGCCTAGAAGAAAACCTGGGCAATACCATACAGGACACGGGCATGGGCAAGGACTTCATGACTAAAACACCGAAAGCAATGGCAACAGAACCCAAAATAGACAAATAGGGTCTAATTAAAAAGAGCTTCTGCATAGCAAAAAACAAACAACTGTCATTAGAATGAACCAACAACCAGCAGAATGGGAAAAAATTTTTGCAATCTACCCATCTGACAAAGGGCTAATATGCAGAATCTACACAGAACTTAAACACATTTACAAGAAAAAACAACCCTATCAAAAACTGGGCAAAGGATATGAATAGACATTTCTCAAAAGAAGACATTTATGCAGCCATTAGAGAAATGCAAATCAAAACCACATTGAGATACCATCTCACACCAGTTAGAATGTTGATCATTAAAAAAATCAGGAGGCAACAGATGATGGAGAGGATGTGGAGAAACAGGAATGTTTTCATACTGTTGGTGGGAGTGTAAGTTAGTTCAACCACTGTGGAAGACAGTGTGGCAATTCCTCAAGGATCTAGAACTAGAAATACCATTTAACCCAGCAATCCCATTACTGGGTATATCCCCAAAGGATTATGAATCATTCTATTATAAAGAAAGACACATGCACACATATGTTCATTGTGGCACCGGTCACCATAGCAAAGACTTGAAACTAACCCAAATGCCCATCAATGATAGACTGTATAAAGAACATATGGCACATATACACCATGGAAGCCATAAAAAGGGATGCAGCCATAAAAAAGAATGAGTTCATGTTCCTTTCAGGGCCATGAATAAAGCTGGAAACCATCATTCTTAGCAAAGTGACACAAGAACAGAAAACCAAACACTGCATGTTCTCACTCATAAGTGGGTGTTGAACAATGAGAACACATGGACACAGTGGGGGGAACATCACACACCAGGCCTGTCAGGGGATGGGGGGGTTTGGGGAGGGATAGCATTAGGAGAAATACCTAATGTAATGTAGATGACAGGGTGATGTATGCAGCAAACTATCATGGTACATGTATACCTCTGTAACAAACTGCATGTTTTGCATATGTATCCCAGAACTTAATTTAAAAAAGTCTGGTAGGGAGAGGTGGAAAATGCATAGAAAAGTAACTGACCGGAGCAAGCAGACAGAAAAGCGAAGAGGAGGAGGAAGTGGGAAAGTGACTTAACACATTGGGTTAGGAGAATGTGATCCGAGATCAGAGTATGCGAATTGGAAAATTTAGCTCAAAGTTTGGCTTCAGACTTTTATCTGAGTCTAGAAGGAAAAACAAAAGGGTAGTAGGAGCAATAGCATCTTGATTTATGAGGAAACTCAAATCAGTATCTTAGCAAAGTAGGGTAAAAGATGCTTATCCTGGGGAGTACTGGGAATTATGACAAAAACCACAACAACCAAACGTGCATTCTAAGGTTTTTCAGTGTCCCTGCCCTGATCCAGAGTACCATTAATCAGTCGTTGATTTCATGGCACTGCTGTCCTTCAAGAGCAGGTTTGGGAATAGAAGGCGACCGACTTACTAGTGAAGAGTTCAGATTAGCAAAAACTCATAATTTAAATATTCCAATAATTGCCTCAACTCCCACCTTGTGTTTTGCAGATCTGGATGTGGTTTTTATAAGCTCTCCAAAGAAAGACAAAGAAGAGAGTACTAGTCAAATATAGATGTGGAAGATTTTTCTGTTTGTAAGGACTGTGAGGGGTGGTTTTACTTGTCAAGCTGGCTTACACTATAGTCCCATTTATTCAATAACACACTAATCTCGATGCTACTTGCTAAATATATTTTGTAGATGTAGTTAACATCTACAATTAACTGACTTTAAGGAGATCATCCTTGATACTTTGGCCAGGTCTCATCCAATCAATCAGTTGAAAGGCCTTAAGAATTAAACTGAGGTTCCCCTGAGGAAGATGAAATTTCACCTCAAAACTGAACCATCGATTGGCCAGGTATGGTGACTCACACCTCTAATCCCAGCATTTCAGGAGACTGAGGCAGGTGGATCACAAGGTCAGGAGTTCGAAACCAGCCTGGCCAATATGGTGAAACCCCATCTCTACTAAAAATACAAAAATTAGCCAGGCATGATGGTGGGTGCTCGTAATCCCAGCTACTTGGGAGGCTGAGACAGGAGAATCGCTTGAACCCAGGAGGTGGAGGTTGCAGTGAGCCAAGATCGCGCCACTGCACTCCAGCCTGGGAGATAGAGCGAGACTCCATCTCAAAATAAAACCCCCCAAAACGTTAAAATGAACCATCCGTTCCTGTCCAAGAGTTTCCGGCCTGCTTCCCTGCCCTTCAGGTTTTGAATTTGCCAGCCCTCATGATTTGGGTGAGCCAATACCTACTCTCGTTTTGTTTCTCTGGCGAGCACTAGCTGATACAGAGACCAAAGCTCAGACTTTACAGAAAAGAGAAGTTCTGATCTTCTGTTTCTGCAACTATACAGTTTATCTATTTAAACTTATTGAAGAAAAATGAAGATTATGGTGGTGGTTAGTGATTAAGGCAGGGAATATGTGATAGGGGATGTGGGAGAGGGATTTTAACATATCTGAACTGGTTTCACACTACGTGGTTTTACTAGTTGATTTTTAGGCCTTTACTTACTTGGTACAGGTAAGTTGAGGGGGTATCAGATTCTTTGGATTAATCAGACTTCTTCAATTCTGGGATTGTATCTCCTATTGACTCAAATGGTAGCATCAGAACTCTCAATTAGAAATACAGCTTATGTCTAACAATTTAAATGACACATAGTCTAAAATCATTTGCCTAAGGGAAGGTTTAAGCCATTCCAAGTGGATAAACTGGCATGTCTAAGTATCTTGCTTTGTAGGGAAGTTATGACACACCATATCATATACTGTGTGTGAGGATTCATATTTAATTTGTTCTTGTTTGTGCTCTTTTGGACACAATTTTAATTTACTCATCTGTTAAATGTTACACGTTTATCACCTTGTGGCACTGAGGCATTAATTTAATGTTGTTAAACACCTAACCAGGTGTTTCACTTTATCTTTAAGTGAAAAATGAAAAATAATTACTCCTGAGTTTTAACATGCAGAAAAGGTAATATTTTGCATCAATTTCCCCCATTTATGGGCTACTAACATAAATAGAATACATGCTCATTGACATTTAAAATATCACTTTTAATGGGGTCTTTTGGGTTACTTTGCTAAACAGATTTATTGCTTTTGAGGCCAATTATAGATGCCATGGAATACAGCAATAACCATTTAGGAATGGGCATGTATTCTATAGATGACTGATGCATTATTTTGTCAGTTACCCAAGTACCCAAGCTAGATCACAATTCTAAAAAAGAATTTCCTAGCTGTTCTCTCCCATGAAATCTTGAGAATACTGCTTTCAGGGAATTTAAAATACTGTTTCAGAGAAGCACAAAATTTACAATCATTTTTACAGACAAGAAATGCCAGAAAGAACATTTAAAAACAGTGGTCAGGTAACTCGGCCACCAAGCACTTTGTAATTTATTAGGTATATTTACTTATTCAGGTTAATTAACGACATGTTTGACATAACATCAGGCTGACCTTCTTTCTTGGCAAATACTACCTTAATTCTCTAGAGCTAATTCCGTCACCAGCTATTCTTTTCAAGGACAGCTTGTTATTATTCTCTTGGAAACAATTAACAGACTGTCATACAGAATAACATGTACTTCATCCTGAAATTCTTTATTGAAGAAGGCCCAGAAAACACAGTGATTTCAAGCTTTGACTCTTGAGATTCTTATTTTCAGAAAACTTTTCCTCTGTACTTAAATTTTAGAATATTCTAATATTGTGAGAATACATTACACTAGGAAAATTATTTTGAAAGGAAATCCATAATCCTAGCACTTTGGGAGGCCGAGGCGGACAATCACTGGAGCTCAGGAGTTCAAGACCAGCCTGGGCAACACAGTGAGATCTGGTCTCTAAAAAGTAAAATAATAAAATGAATAAAAGGAAATCCAGGTCATATCTTCCATTCAGCCTACACTTCTACGTTATTTCTACTGATATTTACTTTGTTGGATAATGGAAACTGATAGTTCATTTTTAACATATACAGCAGCAGTCAAACCATCATAAAAGATACATTTTGGCTTAATATTTATGACTTCTTAATGCTGAAAATAGAACTATTGTGACCCTCCCACGCCTCATGCAATCAACAAGGCTTGAAATCAACAGGGTTTTCTAGCTAAGTATCTTTGTTAATCCAAATTGATCAAGCGAATCATTCTGTACCATTTTATTTCAGAATTATATTTGGGCCATAAACTCCTGTTAACGAAATTACCATAAAATTCATTTATTTATTACCTAATTAACTACAAAGTTGGATTAGGGATTATATGCAGAAAATTTTATGCTCAGAAAGTCCTTTCTTTCTAAAACTTACAGTCTAGGCAGGGGTCAGCACACATTTCCTGGAAAAGACAAGGTAGTAAATATTCCTGGCTTTCTGGGCTCCATGGTCTTTGTTGCAACATTTCAACTATGCTGCTGTAGCACAAAACCATGCACAGACAAAATGTAAATAAATGACCTTGGCTGTTCCAATAAAACTATTTACAAAAATAGGTGGTGTGCTGGGTTTGCCTACTTGTCATAGTTTGCTAACTTTTGGTCTAAGAGGAAGTCTTGGCAAGATAAATAGTATCACTTCAGTGGCCTTTGCAAAGAATTTGGAATAGGGACTCCAAATGGTAGCAGAACGAGGACAGGGAGAATCAGGGTAAAAAGGCATCAACCACTAAATGAGTTTAAGTCTCCAGGACACTGATTATATTCCAAAGCTTCTTTTTAAATCCAAAGTTGCTTTAATACCAGCAATAGTACTAAAGTAAACAGTAAATCAATATATGCTTTATAGTTTACATAATACCTTCCCATTTATCCTCTCTTATTAAGTGTGTTTCATAGATGAAGTGATTGTTGCAAAAGGCAATTCAATGGTGCTAGAAACATCTTTTTTTATTCCAAGCATTCAAAGTTTATTTTCCTGAAAGAACTCACAGTGAAAATTCTGTGAGAAATGAGAGTGAATGGGAGAAATAAGGAACATGAAAGCCAGGCAGGTTTTCTTTCTCCTTTTTAAAGAGGGTAAAAATGTTTCTAGAAACCACAAATAGGTAAGACTTGGTACTCTTTTAGAACAGAATATTAGAAAAATTATTGATGAGCACTTTGGAAAGAAAGGATAAATACTAGAAGCTATCATAGGTTGATTAAAAATTAATCACTTTTAGTTAACCTTATTTTTTCCATGAAACAAGGTTATTAGGATAGTCCCATAGACAGAGTATTTTGAGTTTAGCAAGACACTAAATAAAACTCTTGATGGAGATAAGTTGGTGAAATAGCACCTGGAAAATACCCTGGGATAATGTGTAGCTTTCTGAATACAGAACCAACAAGAGTTGACAAGTGAATTAATATCACCATGCCACCGGACTCTATTTGTGACTGTATTTAGAATGAGAGAGTATGTCTGTGCATTAGTCCATTTTCATACTGCTATAAAGAACTGCCTGAAACTAGGTAATTTCTAAAGCAAAGAGGTTTAATTGACAGTTCAGCATGGCTGGAGAGGCCTTAGGAAACTAACAATCAATCACGGTGGAAGGATAAGAGGAAGCAAGGCACCATCTTCACAAGGTGGCAGGAAGGAGAAGTACTGAGTGAAGGGGAGAAGAGCCCCTTATAAAACCATCGGATCTTGTCAGAACTCACTATCACTAGAACAGCATGGGAGAAACTACCCCCCTGAGTCAATCACCTCCACCTGGTCTCTCCCTTGACATGGGATTATGGGGATTACAATTCAAGATGAGATTTTGGGTGAGGACAAAGCCAAACCATATCAGTATGTATTTTAAAGTCTTTAAAAATATCAATATATCATGAATGAATACCAACAAAGAATGCCTATTAAATATATAGATTACAAGTGTTGGAGGAATGCATCAGGATTCAAAAGGATCTCAGACTGCAGATTTAGACTGAAGTAAGAAGAAATTTAATGGATATAAAGAGTTGAGCTTAGATTAGAAAAATAAATGAAAAGGAAAAGAAAAAAAGATACCTGATGATTCTTTGAAGGATAGTAGGTAAAGGTTATGAGGAAGGATATTTTGATTCAATTAAATGAATATTTAATGATTATGGCTCTGCTATGAAGGGATAACCCCCCTCTTATAGAGTGAAATGATGATGGGAAAACAAGCTTCAGAGCTGTGCTTTCTATCTTTTGTTTTTGTGAGAGGAGGGGTATACTCATCACCTGAAGATCGAGTTAAAAGGCAGTTCCTGATGCAGATGGTCTGGAGAAGGACTTGATATTCCGTATTTCTAAAAAACTCCAGTGATGTCATTGTTGCAGTCCTGATTGCCCATATTCTGCATGTAGAGGCTTTACAGTTCCACCCACCTGGCTCCACCACTTACTCCTGAGTTCCTTGGAACATACTTAACATCTCAATCTAATCTTTCTAACCTGATAAAATGGAGGTGGCAATACTTACACGTCACGAGACCCTTGGGAGGATTAAACAAGATTGTATGTGCTGACACATAATGAACACTTAATAAATTTCCTTTCATCCTTCACTTCCTTATTATAACTGAGCTGCGGTGAGATGACCAACTATCAGGAATACTGAAAGAGGAAGACTCGTGTTTTGCAAGTCTCTTACAAACAATATATTGTAAGCTGAGAAAGTGAGAGTTCAGTGGCTCTTTCCTGTCCTTTTCTGGCTTTACCTCTAAATTAGACACAAATTTGGTATCTACCATTAACAACCACCCCTCCCATGCCCGCCACAATTTGTCTTTGTGAAGGAGGTATCTGTGGATTGATCATAGGGTGATGGGCCTCAGTTTAGCTAGACAAGTGATTTCCTTTTCCCCAAAGGAGATAGCTTCCCCAAGCCATGAGTGCCACCTGATCCTGCAGCATCAGGGCGCCCTTCCAAATCCCCCAGACTATGCTGAGCACTGCTTACTTGCCCCATCTCAAAGGCCATTCTATTTCCAGCTTAAATTCTGAGCTTTCCTAGAGGTCAACCTGAAGCTTGTAAACTTGCCGTGTTTCAGCTGGTGCTTAGGATTGCCGCTGGATTTGAGGACGCCTGCAAGTGTCCTGTGCGAGGCAAATCTTATGATTTTCAGTTTTCAATCTCCCTATTGATAGTAGTTAAGCACTGCATCTTTAGTTAATGATAGATCCTGCCACTGAAGCCAATAAAGCAAGAATTTTCATTGAATTATTTCTGTGTTCACTTAAACTACAACTGTAGCCTCAATGGGAGGGAATGCTCTGGACGCACCAACACACACATACCCCATGACTGGCTCTCTCCCCACTCAAAGGGGTCTGCACATGGGAACATGGGTTAGACTCCTTAGTGCTGGCTCAGGCCTTTCAATTTGGTTTCATCAACTCCCACCTGTCTTCTCCTTTCTTTCCTAGCTGCAGCTAAGATAGCCTGAGGGTCACTGAATTTAGGGTATCATTCTCCTGGTTGCTGCAGTTTTAAGCCTATTGTTCAGCCTGGACTCTCTTGCTGACTGACGCTTTGAAAACCAGTTTCTAGTTCTTTTTTTGACCTTGTAAATATGAAAAATAGCCAATTCTGTTTAAAAATATTTAGAGAACTATGCAGTTTAATTCTTATGTTGCTATCCAATCTCAGCTGTTCCTGAGGACTTTTGACAAATACATTTTTAGTCACATGTCCACTCCTCTCTGCTCCACCCACCCTAATTAAGTGGGCTGAGGAAAGAGGAGCATTTTTTTTTTTTAAATGACAATCCTTCGTTTCCGGTCTGAAGAAACTGATCACTCTGATTTGGCCAGAAGTCTATACAACATATTTATCAGTATCTAGCTGAACTTCTGAAGTGGTGCATTCCCTTTATATGTTCTTTCCCTAGTGGATTCAGCATTTTTTAGGCAAATAGGAATAATATAGTTCATTGAGCTGTAAGGCAGATCACCAGCTCAGAACATGAATTTTAATTTGACTCCAGGTGTGGTTTTGTCCTCAGTGGAGAAGCTTGGCTGCCTGTCATCCGAATGAGAGCAGAATCGGCCACTACTGTGTCCATTAATCAAGGGACACTGGTGTGTCTATTAATCAAGGGACCTTGATTATATGGTAGGAGAATTTTCCTCCCTCCCCCAAAAAAACTGTTATGCTTGAACTAATGACCAGGAATTTCTCTGTGCAAAATCATGTTTTGAATTTCATTCCAGAAATAAGTACAGAAAATACATGCTAAAAATAAAATGGTTTACAATTTTTAAAAGCACACTTTACAGTTTAAATTAAGATAAATGTGGACAGCAGCTGAAGGACAAATAAGGGCTGGTCAACCGGTCATGGACACTCGGAATGGTTTAATAGCCTGTGAGTAACTTTGACTACTTAGGAGACAGCTTTTATGAGCCAAGGCAAAATGAACTCACTGAAAGCACTGTTTCTAGTACATGGATTCACACATACAGATGCTTACCAAAACTTGCACTCCAACAAATACCAAAACCTCCCAAACGAGAAACTGTTAGTAGCAGGGCAGACAGTCTGGGTTATGCATCTGCAAAAAATCTTAATCGATTTTTAGAACTCCTTTGTATTCTTAAATTTTTAGTAAACTAATTACATAATTTCAGTGAATTATTTTACTTCTCTGAGTCTCCAATAAACGAACAAAACAATTTTTTGAATGCCTATTTGTGCATCATTTTGCTAGCGCTGGGGATAATAAAAATAGACGATGCTTATTTTATCCTTGTTATGTGCGAGGCTAGGTGCCAGGCATTGTTGGAAACCCTTAATACAAATCATCTGATGGAACTCTCACAGGAATCCTGTGGTCATAAGACTGTTAATGTGCTAGTTTGGGAGATGGGAAAACGAAAGCCTGAGAGGTTAGTAACTTGGCGACAGTCACCAGAGTTTGCACTCTGACATTACCTTTAACTGCCTCTCTGTGCTGTAAGCTCAGCAGTGCTTCTCAAAGTTGAATGAGCTTATGAGATATCTGGGATCTAGTTACAGTGCAGTTTCTGACCAGGACCATCTGCGTGGGGTCCAAGATTCTGCATATCTTGACAAGTTTTCATGTGATACCAGTGCTGCTGGTCCATGAATCACAGTGTGAATAGCAAGGCTCTAGACCTGCAGTTCATACCTGAGTTGGCATATTATAACTAACAGGGCAGCTTTTAAAAACTTCTTTGTCCACGTTCCATCCCAGGTCACTTAAATCATAATCTCTGGGACTGGAAAGCAGGCATGAAAATATATTTTAAAGATCCCTAAATAATCCTTACGTATCATGCTCTAGAAATCAATTTAGTAGCTCAAGAAGCTGTGCTAAAAATTAGAATAAAGTGCACTACATTAGTAAGCAATATTAATCTTTGAAATGTTTTAATATCCATTGTGTGTGTGTGCACAGTAAATTTATGGTGTAAAATGTATTCCTTATTGCAGGTCAAGGTAAAAAAGTTTGAAAGCTACTTTCGATATTAAAACGTTTTTTTCTCTCTTCTCTCTCCCTTTCTTTCCTCTATTCCCTCCTTTCTACCCCCATATTTTGTCTTATTCCTAAGAGAATTTAAGAGCCATTATAAATATCCATACTTTATTAACATATTTTTCTTATCTGTAAGAAGCTCATCATCTACTGTGGGAACTGAATATTTTACAGTACAAAGAAGTAGCTGTTATACAAAATATATGAAATACTTTGGGATCCCAGATAAGTAATATGGTGAATTCCTATTTAGGGGATTCAATGAAGGTTTCATTGAGGAATTGATATGTGACCTTTGTTTTAAGTAGGAATTGGCAAGTTAAAGGGGAGGGAAAGAAATTCCAGCAAGAGGCATCCTTCTACCTCATGCAAAGGCAAGGCATGGTCTGGGTTTTACTTGCAGGATTATGATAAACCTGGAGATGATGACAATCATGAGAGTCTGCTGAGATGAGGGGCCATGGCGGGGCGGGGGGGGGAGTCTGAAGAAGGTACTGGAAAGCTGTATACTAAAGTGGTCAAAGAGAAAGAAGCTACAGCTCAAAGCTGGAGAAGCAGCCCCAAGCATTGGTTCTGAAGAAGAGAAGGAAGGCTTCATGGTTTCAGAGTGAAGTAAAATCCGGACCTGGTGGTGGGGTTAAATATGAAATTGATTAAATGAATGGTTTCAGATAAAGACCAGGCAGATATCTTGATATCAGATCTTGTAAATTTATAGCCAAACAGACACGTTTCATGAAAGGACAGCTGGGAGAATTAATGTGGCTGGATGGAATACTGCAACATAAGGCTGCACATGGTAAGCTGGGACTTTATAGTGGAAGACATCTTACTCCAGGGGAAGGAATTATGTTTTTTTTTTTTTTACAATCCTTTATAATCTTCAGAGGGAATGATTCCCACTATGAGGGGAGTGGCATAATCATTTTTTAAAAGACAACTCTGGAGGTAAAGTTAGGGTTCAACTGGAATGTAAAATGACTATTGCATTGATTGAGGTAACAGACAATAAGGTCCTGAATTAATCCAATGGCAGGGCTTAAGAAAGGAGAGAGAGATTTCTGAAGAGGGATTGCTGAGATTTATTAAATGAGGAGTTCAGAGAGAAGGAGAAATTCTGAGAGCTAGTTATGGTTCTAGTTTGGGAAATGCATAGATCACCATATTATTAGCTCAGAGTGAGAATACAGGAAGCAGAGAAGTTGTGGACAGGAGCAGGACACATTTAAGGTGTTTTTAAGGTGGATTGTCTGATACATAGCAGGGAATATTGGGTCCAGTGGAGGAGGAGCATATCATGTAGACAAAGAAAGAATGAAGGAGCTGGAACAGACAATCTCTGTGACACAAGGTTGGAATGTTAGATTGTCATCATGAAAGGGTGTGGTTAAAACACAGATATGAAGTATTAGCTTATAAAAATCTGTATTCTTGAGTCATAAAGGAAATCTGCATAAATGACTGCTATTGAATTAAAGTAGTCCTCAAAAGTCACCTGAATTATCTTTATCATTATATTTTCTAAGAATATAAGGGAGATGAAGGTGAACTACAGCTGTATAATTTCTTTCTGTAATCACACTTTAGGCTAGATTCTTGGTTTCATAGCAATCATTTAAAATTGGTTTTCCTTTTTTCCTACAGAGAATGTTGTTATATAAGAAGCTAATCTATTTTAAGTAGGAGTGAATATGACTACTCATTGAAAATTATAATAGATTCAGCAGAAAAAAAAATCAGTTATCTATTCTATTTTCACAATTGGGGATTTGAGACTAGTTGTCTCAAACATCTTTCTATCAGGATATGCTCTAGACTTAACAAAGGTACCAAGCTATCATTTAGACGAGAAGAATTGCCTATAAATACTATCATCTTCCTTTCCCGAAAATAAATGTGCAAAATAAATCCAAGTGCCTGGCGTTTCAATGTAAGTATATTATTTCAAATGCATGAACTCACTAAATAAGCAGAAGAGAAAACAGTTCCAGGCCTATAAATCAAGCAGTGCTTTTGCTCATTTCATGGAATGGATAATTTTAATGGAATTCTTCTACCAGGAGACAGGCAGATTTAATACATAAATATAACATGACAATGTAATAATAGGCTACATGAAAAATATTTAAATAAAAATCATACCTCATTCTAAATTTAATCAGTTATTTGTATTTTTCCATAAAAACTCAATGTAAACAATATTAACAGTAATTCAAAATTAAAGTATGTACTCTTCAAATTCTATTTGACATTATTTATCTCTTTTTTTTCTCAATACTTTCTCTTTCCCCAGGTTCCTTGTTTTAATTCTCCAGGAAATACTTGCCATTTTCTTTATGTTTTATTAGTCCTTTGCAAATATTTCAATATCATATTTTTTCACACTATATTTCAGTTTTTTAGCACTGTTTTTCCCAATTAGACTGTGAACTACCAGCGAGGAGGATATTGTGCCATTACCGCTGAATTAACCAAGAGGCTAAGAATGGCACGTTGGACATAAAATTTTAGGAGAAATAATCTGATGTTTAGTATATTCCAAAAAAAGAGAGTATTAAAGTAGTCATAAAAGGGAAAACAAGAACTTTGTTAGGTGTTCTCATCCTAGTTGCATTATTCAGCATAATTTCTATTTTGATTTCCATATGAGGCCATTACCTTTTTAATACTTTGGAACTCTAAAGGTCTTAATTCTGTTCTGTGTTTCTTTATTTTTGTATCAGAGTCTAGCACTGTAGGGAACCTATAATGTTTGTGGGATAAATAAACTTACCATTTGGAAAAGTCTTTCTGCCTAAGGCAGATCTTAGCACAAGTTTGGAAACACTTAGCAAATAGATTCTCTCTCCTTTAAACTTATTAGTAATACACTGTCTTGCCTTATTGCCATCTATCAGCCAATTCACCAACCAAGCAGCCAACCAACCAACCAACCAACCAAGTATTTACTGAGCCTTTGCTATGTACTCAGTGCTACGCTAAGTATAATGATGAGCATAATACATGGTTTCATCATTAAGGAACTTCCAGTCTTTGATTTTTATGGTTGTTGCACTTGAAAGGCTGAATTGCATTTAATAAAACTTTTTTTTTGGTACATTAGTTATTGAAACTACCTGGATATTTTGTTTCAAATACTGCTCTATAAACAAGATCCTGGAATAATATTTCTGCATATGTTATTTTCAATTATTCTAATGCATCAGAACAGAACATATTTTTAAAGATAAGACCCCATTATTTTTATCTATGTTGAATATAATTTGACAATGGCAAAATAATGAATCTTATTTTACTTTATCTTTGTACCTTTCTCCTTTAACCTGTCTATGGCTTTTTAGTTTTTTGTGCAGTCCCTTTAACAGCTACATAGGGATAACTATGATTTTTTGATAATGTAGTAATAGTTCAGGGACGGTATCCATGCTGCTGGCTTAGAGAAAGTGAGTCCCTGAAAGATCACGCTGAAAACGTGGCTTTATTTTCTTTTCAGCTGCTTCTAGCTTGTATCCATACGTTGTGGTCTACTTTAGCTATAACCACAAGATTGACCACGTGAATAAATCCATCTCGGTGCCTCCATTTTTCTTTTAGACAAACGAGATTAAACTGTAAATTTGTGCATCTGAATGCTCATCCACTGAAGGTAACATAGCCTCATAGCCTCTGTCCAATTTAAAAGAATCTCATATGACCGGGGAGGGTGTGAAATCATATTCAATGTCCTCGGCATCATCTCATATGTATGATCACTATCTTTCTCAAGCAGTTTCTTCACTTGGTTTCCAGAACACAGAATTCTTCTAGTTTGTATCACAATGACTGTTCAGTGTGAGCACCTACACTGGCAATTGCTAGCCCCTTGTTCTGTGCCCTTTATTTCTGGGAACTTTTCTCTGTTCATACTTAGTCCATAGATAATCTCATCCAATCCCATGGGTTTCAATGTCATCTATATGTCAGTAACCCTCCCCTAAATCTGTATCTCCAGGCGCAATGTCTCCTGTAAACTTCAGGCTCAACTCCTCAATACTAGAACAGCTATAGTCATCTTGAACTGAAAGTGTATAAAACTGCTTCTGAGTCTTCACCATCTCAGAAATTGGTACCATTATTCAGGACGAAAACTTTACAGTCGTCTTTGATTTCTCCCTCCTCTTACTCCAAGAATTCAAAAAATCCACCAGCCAATCCTGTCATGGCTACCTCCAAAATATATATTTACTCTGTCTACGTCTCACCATTGCCATTGCTATTACCCTACTTTCAGCTATAACTCTCTTTCTTTGGCTACCCTAATAGCTTCCTAACTGGTTGTCTTGCTTCTACTCTTGCCCCTGCGAGTCCATTTTCAATTAAAAACCAGAGTAATGTTTTAAAAATCCAAATTTTACTATTTTATTCCTCTGCTAAATGATTACTCCTCATATTTAGGATGAAAGGCAGAAGAAGCCTTACTGTGGTCTATGAGGTCCTTCATAAGCAGAGGTAACCATCTCTCTAATCTCACACCCTAATTCATGTCTCCTAACCAGCCTGTTGCTATCAGACCAAGCAAAGCATATCCTGAGGCCTCTGGAGTTCCCTTTGCATCTGCCTGGTGTGCCCTTGCCTAATGTCTTTTAGGTCTCTGATCAAATGCCCTGCCTTCATAGACCTTTCTTGAATATTCTAGACACTTATTCTGCCTTTTCTTCATAGCACTTCTGACTGACATAATAACCAGGAGGGTCTTAATCATTTGCATTCTCTCTCTCCCACCACAATATTCTAGGAAGTAGGGACTTCATTTACTACGGTATGCCTTGTACCTAGAATATTGTTTGGTACATGTAGATAAATATTTTTTTAGTGAATAAACTGATATAAGCAGAATATATAAGCATTTATTAAAGCAGGAATTAGTTCAGTCCATTTTCTCTGCAGTATCCTTCCCCAAGACTAACTTCTAGTGGTTTTGGAAATGCTTGCTTAAGCAACAGAGGGAACCTTATACTTGCAAATAAATACATGCTATCTGCTGAATGAATAGCTAGCTTTGGAAATGGGCCAACGTAGGAGTTGATGCCAAACAACCTTGAACAGCACAGTTAGTTAGTGTGGGAAGGGCTCACCTGGCAAAGCACAGTTAGGTCTGTTTACGCAAGGAGCACCTTTTTATACAGGGCAGTGGAGGAGAGGTAGTGTGCTATAGGTCACTATAGTGAAAAGCACAGAACACTATGAAACTAGGGCTACTACCTTAATCTTTCTAAGCCTTTGTTTTCTCGACCATTAGAGGAGGATTACAGCAAATCTTATGCAGAAGAATTGTAAGTAATTTATGTGGTTGTGTAAGGTGGTGGAGCATAACTCTCTGCTGTGAAACTGGGCTGCACAAGTGACTGACTTCCAAAGGGTACCAATGGCAAAGGGAGGACAAAGAGCAACTTTATGCTAGATAAACCTAACAAACACTACACTAGCCAGGTGATAAAGATTAACGTTAACAAGGAATGTCATGTTGATAGCATATACTTCCCATATGATGTGGTGAGAATGGCATTTTACATCTGTGGTCTTCCTCACAAAATTCAATAGTCCCAGTATAATCATGAGCAAAACATCCGACAAATCTCAAATTGGGGAGCATTCTACAAAATTCCTGAACAGTACTCATGAAAATTGTCAAGGTCATCAAAAACAAGAAAAGTCTAAAAAACTGTCATGGCCATGAGGAGTCTAAGGAGACATGACAACTAAATGCAATGTGGTATCCTAGGTGAGATCCTGGGATAGAAAAAGAGCATTAGGTAAAAAGTAATGAAATCTGAATAAAAAGTATAGACATTAGTTGATACCATATCATTGGTTCATTAAGGGTAACAAATGTACTATATGAATGTAAGATATTAACAAGAAGAGAAATTGGGTGTGGGGTATATGGGAGGTCTCTGTACTGTCTTCACCATTTTTCTATAAATCTAAAACTTTGTGTGTGTGTGTTTGTTTTTTGAGACAATCTCACTCTGTCACCCAGGCTAGAGTGCAGTGGTGCGATCTTGGCTCACTGCAGCCTCCGCCTCCCAGGTTCAAGCAATTCTCCTGTCTCAGCCTCCTGAGTAGCTGGAACTACAGGTGCATGTCACTATATCCAGCTAATTTTTATACTTTTAGTAGTGACAGGGTTTCTCCGTGTTGGTCGGGCTGGTCTTGACCTCAGGTGATCCACCTGTATTGGCTTCCCAAAGTGCTGGGATTATAGGCATGAGCTACTGCACCTTGCTAAAACTGTTTTAAAATAAAAAGTTAATTTTAAAAAAGAAGGTTTATTGAGAAGATCAAAGTAAAATAACGTGTGGAAAATTCTGAACCCTACCACTCTTAGAACTATTTTTTACTGGTTGCTTACTTGAAGAATGAGTCATACTTCAAATTTGTCACAGATAGAAAATTTAAGCAGTGCTCATTACATGAAATATGCTATTCACGACAGTAACAATGTTGCTATCTAGCAGGAAGGGTATGGCTAAGTGAGGTAGAAAATACAGCATAATCATTAAAACTTTAATGGCTGTAAACATTATAGGACAACATGAAAAATGCTTATGATAACAATGTTTAGTTCAAAGTAGGTACAAAATTACATGCACAGTACGATTATGGCAATTACAAAATAATTGGAAAGAAGTATAGAAAAATGCTACAGGGAATATGCCAGTGGGTGTGTTATATATGGGCGATTCCTCTTTTTTTTTTTTGGTGAGCCACTATTCTGTTTTTTTAATTTCCAACTTTCATGTTAAGTTCAGGGGTACATGTGCAAGTTTGTTACATAGGTAAATCTGTGCCAAGGTGGTTTGCTACCTACATCATCCCATCACCCAGGTATTAAGCCCAGCATCCACTAGCTATTCTTCCTAATCCTCTTCCCTCCTCCTAACCCCCACCATCCAGCAGACCCTAGTGTGTATTGGACTCTTGTTATTCCTTTTGTTTTCTTCTTTTCCTATAATGTGGGTATTGTATTTAAAATGGCAAAAATTAATACAATTAAGATGTATATGAAAACAACAGCAATCAATCAAAAAAAAGTATAGAAACTTTACATTTCAGCATATTAATCACAGCATGAGTAAAATTTTTCTTTTTCATCATGGGATCTTTATATGGGGTTCTGGATAAAATTCAAGGGGTTTGTGAACCTGGATGAGAAAAAATTGCATCTTGGTTTTCAGTTAATTCTAACAAAAATATACCTTTTTTTTCAATTTATAATTGAAGCATCTCCTTCAATTATTAATATTTGCTACTAACAACAGTAGTGTAAGCAGAACCTGTAACTTTGTTATCCACAGAAATCACAGATATTTTTATATTATAGCTCTTGCAGATATCTTGAAATAACTTTTATGTTAATTATATTACAACAGCTATTACACTTGCTGCTGGGTCTTAGTATTTAATAATTTAATGAAGAATCAAAAATGTTACTATATCACAAATTTGTGTTTTAAAAATATTTGGTTAACTACATATCAGTATAATTGTTTTTCTATGCAATCCTCTGATTTTATTTTATGCATTTAAAAGCATATTCTGAGAAGAGGCAACAGGCTTCACCAGACTGCCAAAGACAATCATGGCTGAAAAAACTTTAGGATGTCTGACTGAAAGGCTGAAAGCACCACCATAAACAATTTGAAATTTCATGTTGCATTTTTCTATGAATTTTTATGTAAGTAAAATGGGAGCTTAGTGGACATCCTCAATAGCCCATGGTAGCACTAGGTAATAAATATCAAACTCATTCACAGGTAGAAATCAATACTCTACCAATTAAGGACACCCAAAATGGGGATGAAAGTTGATATGCATAAGTTAATTTCTATCCTTTCCAGATTAAAAATATGGTGCCTAATGAGCTGTGATTTGGTGTCAAAGAAAGAACTTATTCCTCAGGGAACATAGCAGAAATATTTTACATGGAAATGTTATCAATCTGAGTGCTACTACATTATAAACATTCTATTTGGCTATGTATTTGCAGGTTTTCTTTACTAAAAACATACCTGAAGTTCCTTGGAAAGGAATAACAAAATTTGACTTCCTGCTTTTTGAATAGGTTTTCACATGATCTCAATTGGGAGGTATGCCTATTACAAATGATCAAAGATGATGTTGATGGTGATGATGGTAGCCAAAACATATTGAATCTGGCACTGTACTAAGTAATTTGTATGTATTATCACAATAACCCTGTAAGGTGGTAATTAAGGTTAAATTCATTTTAAAGATGAAGAAACTGAGGTGCAATACATCATACAATGAACGATGTAACTAAGGGTCAAACCGAGATCACTGTGATTCCAGGGATTAAGCATTTAATGACCATGTCATACTTCTGTGGGGGCTAATTTAGAAAAAAACATCCCTAGACTATGGAATGATTTTGGCTTCTACAGCTTTAAGATGCCACACATAAAAGCACTACATGAGAAAAATCTGGAGCTAGTGACAAGGAGTCAGATCAGAAGCCAATCCAAGAAATATAAAGCTTTCAAGAAAGATCAATAAATTTCAGGAAAAAACGCTTCCATATCACAGTCACATCCCGAAAGAAATGTCTCAGACACAAATGCTCTTAAGACGCTCACAATACAAACACGTTCCCAGAGGAGCAACGTGCTATGAATCCATCAACGTATTTGGTGGAACTGGCCCTACGAGGCTTGGGCAACACAAGAACCACTTAAAGACTTATAATGCACAATGATTTCCCTAATGCTTTCCCTTTGGAATGCAGGGAATTTCTACCCCAGACATAATTTGAAATGCTTAACATGGAACATATCCTTCACACTTCAGTTTGGTTTTTGTTTGTCTCTTTGTTTCTTATTCATTCTCATATTTGGCTGATGAGCTGGAAACTTTTCTTCTTTTATTTTGTCCTCTAAAGTCTTATGCTAGCTTCCTGGCATTTGGATCCAATACCAATCTCAGCAGCTTTATACTGCATTCAAAAATTGCAACACATTTTTATTCTATGCTTATACATATAGAGTATGTGCTTACAGTCAGGGGTTCTAGAGCCAGACTACATGAATTCCAATCCTGGCCTCATCGTTTTCAGGCTGAGTGACTTTGAGCAAGTTATTCATACCTCTTGTTCCTCAGCATCCCATCCTATAAAATGGGGTGAGAACAGCATGCCTATTCAAAGGGTTATCATGAGGACTAAATGATCTACTGCACGTAGAGCCTTGGGCACAGTGTCTGGCACATAGCGAGTGCTAGCTAAATGTTAGTGATTATTAGCATTACATTTACTAGACTGTAAGCCCCATCAGGGAAAACATTTATATTTTGATCATTATGATATTTATAGCATCAAATATAGTGCCTGACACAAAGTAGATGCTCAATAAATATTTATTGAATTACATTAAATATTAAGCTGATTCAGCTATTTCTTCCTATTTGTACCATTTCACATTCCTTTCACATATATATGTCAAACTCAGTGGACTATGGAAAAGTTCCATATAAATGCCTTGGTCACATCTTTCTTTATAATAAAGAAAAAAGAAATCAAAGAGCAGTTTTAAATGCTTAATTTCATCCCCAAACAGCTAAGGAATATGACATGGTCACCAGGTCTTTTGGTGTGGTGAATATTTCAATTTTTTATCTCAATCTGGTGGCCAGGTGACCTGAACCATATTTTATACAGGACAGGTTCCATCTGAGATCAAGCTGTAGTTGAAATATGACCTTTAATTTCACTCTCTGCTCTCTCTATTCTGCTTCTGTGTTCCACGAAACCACTTAGTTTACATTAGTACAACGAATATAAAGAGCTTCAGCTGGGATCGCATTGCTGCCATCCATCCACCCCCACATCCATCCATCCATCTACCCCCTCCCATCCATCCATCCACCCCCCATCCATCCATCCACCCCGTCCCATTTATTGAGTACCTAATACATTTCAGGCACTGCCCATGGTGCTGAGGCCCTAGACACGAAAGGCAAAAGCCCCTTTCTTTAAGGCACTCAGTGGTCAAAGTTTCTTCAGGAACAAAGTGGGATATAAACAGATAAAGAGGCAATCCTAAGTATGTGATAGAAACTACGGCAAAATAGAAACAACCCTAACTCAAACCAGGAGGCAGGGAAGGGACAGATTTGGCAGAAGTGATACCTGAACTGAGTTTGGAAGAATGAACAGGGGTTGCTTGCTAAAGAGCTCCCTCAAGTCGGGCATGGTGGCTCACTCCTGTGATCCCAGCACTTTCAGAGGTCAAGGCGGGTGGATCATCTGAGGCCAGGAGTTTGAGCCCAGGCTGTCCAACATGGTGAAACCCCATCTCTACTAAAAATACAAAAAATTAGCTGGGCGTGGTGGTGGGCGCCTATAATCCCAGCTGCTCAGGAAGCTAAGACAGGAGAACTGCTTGAAGCCAGGAGGCAGAGGCTGCAGTGAGCCAAGATTAGCACCATTGCACTCCAGTCTGGGCAACAAGAGCAAAACTCCATCTCAAAAAACAAACAAAAAGCTCTCTCCTCCTCCTGAATCATCTGGATATCTTTAAAGCACCAGAAACTTACCATGTTCAAAATAATAGTTATCATCGTCTTTCTGCATGCTCCCTCCCACCCCACATTTTTACAGTTCCAGATGAAAGAGTTGGAACTGTCTTAACAACCTTATTCTCCAAATCTAATCATTTGAAAGCACTGTGTAGTCAGCATCCTCTCCTATTACTTTTAATCTTCATTTACTTTCCTTTTTCCTGCCCAACTTAGATTTTCAAACTTACCTCCCATAAGTTTCCAGTCACCATGTAAGTGATTGGTAAATGGGGAAGCACTATGCAAATTTTAGGAGTTTATTCTAATCAACAATAATTCCCTTGGTGATCTTATCTACTCCCATGGTTTTAAATACCATCTGTACAATGATGAGTTCCAGACTTAAATTTCTAGCTTTGACCTTTCTCTCACAATTCAGACTGAAAATCTCACTGCCTATTCACTATCTTCACTTAGATGTCTAATAGGCATTTAAAATTTTATCATCTCCCAAACTCATAATTCCTACTCCTGCACTCCCCATCAAGATATTCCTTTCATAGTCTTCCCCAGTTCAGTTGATGGCAACTTCATTATACAGTTGTTCTGCTTTAAATTCTTACTTTCGTCCTGTAAATCTCCCTCTTAACACATACATCTATTCCATTAGCAAATCTTCTCAACTCTACCTTCAAAAACTATCCTGACTCAGACGTTCACTGCTGTCATACCCACCTGAAACACTTGGACTACTGCCTGCCTTCCTGTCTGTTTGTGTTCTTCTGCAGTGCATCCAACAACTTCACAGCTTTCCAGCTCACTCACAATAAAGTCCAGATCCTTAACAGGGCTCACGCTATCTTCCTGACATCATCTATCACTCTCCTTAGCTCTTGCCACTCCAGCCAAGGATGCTCCTGCATTTGCCCCTCCTGTTCTCTCTGCCTGGAAAGCTCTCCTCTGATAGTTGTGCGGCTTGCTCTTTCCTTTTACTTAGGTTTTCATGAAATGTTGCCTCTTTAGAAAGACCTTTCCCAGTCTCCCTGGAAAACAGCAACACAGGATTGCTTAATCACCTTAACCCTACTTTATTTTTGTCATATTTCTTCATGGCATGAATATTTCTTGAATGTTCTAGGTACTGTCCGGATGCTGAGAATATAGCAGTAAACAAAATAGGCAAAAATCCCTTTGTTTCATGTGCTTACTTTCCGCTTGAGAAACAAACAATAAGCGAGCAAATTAAATGGCATGCCAGATGACAGTAGCTTCTATAGTGAAAATCAAAGCCAGGAAGGGGGATAAGATGTATTGGGAGAAGAACAGTGGTTGCTGCTTTAACAAGGAAAGCTTCCCTGATAGGAGGCTATTTGAACAGAGATCTTAAGGAGTCAGGAAACTGAGCCTTGTGAATATCTTAAAAAGTATTTCAGGTGGAGGGAACAAGTGCAAAGCCCTGTGGCAAGGTCATATTTGATGGTTCCAAGAGCAGTCAGGAGACTAGTGTGGGTGGAATGGAGCAGCACTTCTACCACCTGCCATTCCATTAGAGATTGATTTGGATTTTACTGCTGACCTCTTTACACCAGAATGTTGGCTACATAAGGGCAGTGTCTTTTTTTTTTCTTTTGAAACAACATCACCACCACTTGAACCTGAGAATTCAGAACTGATCCTTGTTCTGGTGCGGACTCAAAGAATTGTCATGCACTATGGACAAACGTCACTATTCACAAGCCCTTAGCATGCCCCATGTGTTTTGCCTTTTCTCTTATTTTCTCCATCTGGAATGCAGCTCTGTCTTTCAAAAAGCCTACCCTTCACGACACTCCAAAGCTACTACTTTAATGAAACTTCACTTGGTTGGCTCTAAGCTAAACGTCACTTCTGCCTTCTCTGTACGGCAATAACTCTTTGCACTATTGTTGCCGAACAGAAAGCTCCGTGAGACAGCGAACATGTCTATTTGACTCCTTGGGATAGTGTGCCAGTGTAGCATGGTGCCTAATCATATGTGCCAGGTGCTCAGTAAATAATGAAATAAATGACTATCTCTTGAAGGCAGTGAATTGCTTTATGACTTACCATATCCAATTAAAATTGCTACTGCGTTCTATGGTAGTCTGCAAAGTAACTCAAGATTCCTAGAATTTGGTCACCATCTCAGATTTTGAAACCCTTATCTAACTAGCAATGTAACCTTGAGCTCCAGTGTCCTTTGCAAGGGGGACTCAGAAATCCTCTAAAAGGGCACCACCCTTTGCATTCTCCATGGAACTATATACATGAAAGAAGAACTTGTTCCTTTTCTTTCCATTTCAGCCATAGATTTTTCTCTATCTTTAAGCATACCTGATTGGTAATATAGTCTTTTCAAAACTAAGACAATTATGAGCTTTAGTTTAAAACACTGTTCTAAGTCTGCAATACATTTCTAGTCATTTACAAAGAAATGTAATATCAAGGAGAAACCAATACTTTCTGGTAACAAATAATGTGGCATAACTTTTGCTAAATATCTTTCACCTTAAATAACTTGGCCTTTCAGAGAACTCATGTTTGTTCTAATTAGGCAGAACAAAAATTCACATTTTGGACAAATTGAATCAGAAATTATGAAAATACCCATTGCAAGCGGCTGATGTGGTAACAAAGAGAAGACCACCTGTGTTTGCTGAACTGAGCTGAAGTGGATGTGATAATGTAGTTTCACTTCATTGTTATCAAAGACTTGAAAGGCTTCTTTTTAGTTAATTGAAGGGCTAATTAGCAGGTCTTTTTAAGGACAAGCAAATTTAAGTTGGAGTTTCTTTTATTTCCTCATCCAAGCTCTTCTCTCCTTCTAATCATCAGTAATACGAGTGATGAACTCAAGCAAAGCATGTCAGACGGTATAAAATGGGTTATATGATGTACTTTTCCTAGAGGGTGGCATCTAAAATAACAGCAGTTTGATACGTTATTGTTCCTTCAATTTAAATCCATTTTAACTTGGCCATTGCTTCACTAGTTGACACTGGTTTCTTGTCCACATTCCAACTATGTGCATAAAAGAAAGTGCTATCTAGAGTGTTCTTGCCTTTGAAACTGTCATCAAGTCATTTAAATAAAAGACATACTGCCAAATATTAATGAAGCTTACTAGTAAAATGCTATGATGCAGAAGATCCCCAGGACATAAAATTACGGTTTTATGCACTAATTTCAGAACCAAATGACTGTATTCTCCTTTTGCCGAAATACTAAATGATGCTCTAAATATTGGAAATTCTGGGAAAGTGGAGTGAGTGGGCTACCGTTTGACACATGTTCCCAACGGGCATTTCTACCCTGAATTAATAATTCACATCTGAGTTCTGAAAGTCATTGCTATGGTTTTAAGACTAATGTTTATGCAATGTTAGCAGATTAAAAGCCAGAGCCAAGTAATTTGTAAATGAGAAATTTTTGAATACTTTCATCAGTGTTTTATATACTTTTTAAAATAGTCAAGTGAACAGAAAGATGCATATATCCAATTCAGGTTTAAACATTTTAAGCCGTCACTGCCATTATTTCCAGAGCACATAATGTACCCAGGAAAATTAAATTTTGTTTAATTTTCATAATTTTTGTAATCAATGTAAGTTGAACTATCTGAATGCTAATCTCATACTAAAGAAGAGAGAATTTACACCTATGTGGCATAAATTCATCTTTGTGAGTTCTATAATTTTAGATGACTTCATACCCAAAGGACAACTTTTGAAATATAAAAGGTAATTTTTTTTACACTTGGAAAAGAATTTTACCTATTTTCACTCCCATTACTGCTATATGAGTTAATTATGTAGTTAATCGTTAGAACAATAAAAACTTGTTACTGGCTTTATTATTATTATTTTTTGGGTTGGAAGCTGAAGGAAGAGTTACTGACCTTTAAGTAGATGCAGATACTTTATGGTACAAAAATACTAATATTATTTACTCTTTTCCGGATACTATGTCTTTGACAGGTAGTGATGGTGTAGCTCGTAAGGCTTAGTTATATAGATTACCTATTACCTTAGTAATAGATTACCTATTGCGAAACTCATATTACATGTGGTTCTACATACAAAATATGCATGGCACTTCCCTGTGTACCTAGAGAGCTTACACTATAGTCTTGTAACAGAAGGAACATTATCAGATAACAAAACGTGAAGCAGGAGTATTGTCCCATGTAAGGTCAGGAAGGTAACAGAGCAAGTTTGGGCTGCAGTAATTAGGGAGACATTTCATTACAGACATAGGATTTGAGGTAGACTTAATGAATTTAAGCGAAGAGGAGGAGAAAATCCCTTTCCAGACTGGCAAAGAGTTGATAACCTAAGCGCTGAGTATATGAGAATTAATTGTACTATTTTCTCTACTTCTATATATGATTAAAATTTTCCAGAATAAAAGCTTCCAAAAATCCTTTCAGGAATGACTAGAATGAGCAAAGATAAGAGGAGTCTTTCAAGAGAGGGGCCCTTATTATTTCACCTACCTGCCAAAGCAAGGTGCCAAAGGCAGCTAGGTGAAATAATAAGGGACAGCTAAAATGGGGTGAGATTTTGAGAGGCACTGGATAAGAGAATTAGAGACTTGAATTCCAGTTAGGTCATTGGGAATCAGTTTGCTGAATCAAAGAGAACCAAGCCTTGCTTTCAGTTATGTGCAATGAATTTCTAATATTCAGCATTTTTCTCCTACCCTATTGATGGTGATATTCACTGTCAATGTTATTCGGTGCCAGTGGCAGCAAGTGGGGGAGGTGATGTAGGAGAGTTTGCTTGTTGCTACTAAAACTTCTTTGGGAAGACAGCATCTAGGTTGAGTCTCTGTGATTCAGGTAGCTGGTTCTCAGTCCATCTGGACACTATGAGGCCACCATGAAATGGTCAGACTCAGTGATACTTAGACACTAGGAAGGGAGACCAATGTACAACAAACTGTCAGCTTAGTCATTCAGAGTGGGATATCCCCTTTTCTGTTCTACTTCTGCATACTGAAGTGTTTGGAAAATCAAATTAAAAGGCTTCTAATTTAGTAGGGGCTTAGAACAAGAGAATACATATAATCTTTAAGGAGAAGGCATCTAGCCAGCATGAGGTCAGACCTATCTTTATTTATTTATTTCTTTTTCTGGAAAAGGATGGAGGTATAGTAGTCTGCTTCTCTACACCCCATTCTCTTTTCCTACCATTTTTCTTCTGTATTACTCCCTTCCTTTTCAGATGCTCCATACTATGTTAACACTGAAGTCCATGAGAATCTCAGAGACAGGGTACTTTGTGGGTAGGAACCTCTTTAGGCATTTGCTTGAAATCCCTTTGTAAGTCAATATTCAGCTGAGTTAGTTATCAGTCTCTTAGGAAATTGCTTCAGGTTTTCTTCATATTATATGCTGTTATTTTAGTATACTTATACTATGGGGCTTAGAATTTTGAGTGAATGAGTGAATTAGCAGATGGACCAAAGAAAGAAAGAAAGAAAGACTATACTTAATGTGGGTGATAGAGCTAGATGTCATTTCCCTTACCACAAAATTAAAAAAAATAAAAAGAAAAGAAAGAGAGAAAGACAGACTATATACTTACTATCGGCGGGGTGGGGGGGAGTGACAGAACTGGATGCCACCCCCCAGCACAATTTACCCATAGTAAGTATATAGTCTTATCTTGTTCATTGGTTTTTTTGCTTTGCGCTCTCTCTCTCTCTCTCCTCCCCCTCCCTTTCTTTCTTTCTCCCTTCCTCCCTCCCTCCTCTCTCTCTCTTTTTTTTTTTTTGTGGTGGGGGATGGCATCTAGCTCTGTCACATATAGTACATATACAGCTTTTCTTTCTTTTTTTCTTTCTTTTCCTTTCCTTCCCTTCCTTCCGTCCTCCCTCCCTCTCCCTTTCTCTTTCTTTTCCTTTCTTTCTCTATCTGGTAATTCACTCATTCATTCAAAATTCATTAACAGTAAACTATGTGTAACACATTACTATAACATTTTTCAAATGCAGTAGTTTGAAAATGATTATTCGAAATCACAATGAGATATCACCTCACACTTACCAGAATGACTATTACTAAGTAAAAAAATAACAGATACTGGTGAGGCTGTGGAGAAAAGGGAATGCTTACACACTGCTGGTGGGATTGTAAATTAGTTCAGCCATTGTGGAAAATATTCTGAAGATGTCTCAAATAACTTAGAACTGCTATTTGACCCAGCAATCTCATTATTGGGTATATGCCCAAAGGAAAATAAATCACTCTACCAAAAAGACACATGCATTTGTATGTTCACTTTAGCACTATTCACAATAGCAAAGACATGGAATCAACTTAGATGCGCATCAATGGTGGTTTGGATAAAGAAAATATGGTTCATATGTACTGTGGAATACTATGCAGCCATAAAAAAGAATTAAATAATTTCCTTTGCAGCAACATAGATACAGCTAGAGGCCATTATCCTAAGTGAATGAAGGCAGGAACAGAAAATCAAATACCACATATTCTCACTTTTAAGTGGGAGTTAAGCATTGGGTACACATGAACACAGGGTAACAACAGATACTGGGAACTACTTGGGAGAAAGGACTGAAAAATTGCCACTGGGTACTATGTTCACTACCTGGGTGAAGAAATCATTCCTACCTCAAACATCAGTGTCACACAATATACTGATGTAACAAACCTATACATGTATCCCCTGAATCTAAAATAAAAGTTGAAATTATGTTGAAAAAAGTAATTATTGAGGTCTTTCAATAGCTCAATGGAAAAAGCATAGGACCTGGAATTAAGAGCCTGAGGTCAAGTTCTGGCTTCCTGGCTGCAGGATCTCTAATAAGCTGCGTAACCTCTATGAGACTCCGTCTTTTCTTCTAGAAATTAGGATGACATTAATATTCTTTTCATCGAATTACTGAGAAGATCACATAAAATATTTTATGTAAAAATCCTTTGTTAAGTTTAATGTAGAGAACAAATGTTATCATTCTGATCATTATTATAGTAGTAGTGGTAGTAACACTGGCCCTTTTGTTTGATACCTAGTATTTGTTGGAACATTTGTATGATTCTTCCTATCTTCTTCATCTTCCATAAAAGCAAAAAATTATTCTCACATTTTAACTAATTAAAATAAGTTATTTTATGCACTTACGTTTTCAATACATACTTTAAAAGTACATCAGCAGCCGGGTGTGGTGGCTCACACTTGTAATCCCAACACTTTGGGAGGCCGAAGTGGGCAGATCATGAGATCAAGAGATCGAGACCATCCTGGCCAACATGGTGAAACCCCATCTCTACTAAAAATACAAAAATTAGCTGGGTGTAGTGGCACGTGCCTGTAGTCCCAGCTACCTGGGAGGCTGAGGCCGGAGATACATTTGAACCCAAGAGGCAGAGGTTGCAGTGAGCCAGGATGGCACCACTGCACTCCAGCCTGGTGACACAGTGAGACACCATCTCAAAAAGAAAAGAAAAAATGTACATCAGCACTGCTATTCTCAATTACTTAGTAATCATTGGGATAGTTGATTTTCTAAAGTCCAACTTCTTGAGTAGACAAACACTGAGTAGAGTAGAATATGACAAATTGAAACGATGTTTCTAAGACCTTGTTTGGTTGGAGTAAAGATGCTGGGAGTAGGGATGTCTAGTAAGATGAGATGACAAGGATCTGGACCAAGGTGGGACATTGAAAAGATACAAAAGTCAATGCATTCAAAATAAGTTACAAAGGAAGAGTGGACAAGCTTAGTAACAAGATTAAATGGAAATGATAAAAGAGAAATGTTACATCTGTAGGATATCAAGCTTGATTACCTGGAGGATGGCAGTACCACCAATAAAAAAGGGTCACTTGAAAGTGACTTGGAAATATGGAATCATAAATCGAAGTAAAGATCAAAGGTGAAGATGTAGCTTTGAGTGTGATGAGATAACAAATAATGGTCACGGCTAATAACGATGACTTACCACATGAAGGGATTGTTCTTAGTGTTTTCTAAATGCTAACTTTTTTTTTTTTTACATCAAACAGTATATCAAATTTATCGATGAGAAACTTAAGGTAAAGAGTTGCTAAGTAACTCACCTTACATTACTCAGCTAATAAATAGCTAAGCTGGGTTGACAATGGATGAGCTCCTTCAGGAAATAAAAGAGAAAGAAAAACAGAAGACGGAGTGAGAGGCAATCCCCATAGGCAGTGGAAAGATGAAAAGGAAAGAAAGCAGCTTCCAGGAGCAGTGGGGAGGTCTGAAAACAGGAGCAGCTGAGCAATGTCTTAGAACAAGGGAAGGCAGAGTTTCAAGGAGAAGGGTGTGGTCTATATCATTAAATACTTCAGAAAGTTCAAGAGCAACAACTCAATGTCTCTGGACTTGGCAGTACTGATGAGACAGGAGTCTAGATAAAGAGGTGTTTTAGAACCCAGACTGCAGAGGATCAAGGGGATGGATCTAAAGAGAGGGAAGTAGTAGGGACAGACTAATTTTTCATGACATTTTCCTGTAAAATAGAGAACGATAGCATAAAGAGACAAAAGGAGCAACTGAAACATTTCAAATTAGAATGTCCTCTGATGCATGACAACCTGTCAATGTGGTCATCTTTTCTTGATCATAACTCTAGATCAGTAGAGGTAGAATGTCTTTGTAAGTGCTCACATACTGATAACACATTTAGATTTTTTTGTCTTTTTCATTAAAAAATTAATATGCAGGGGAGGTGATCCAAGATGGCCGATTAGGAACAGCTCAGGATTGCAGCTCCCAGTGAAAGCGCAGAGGGTGAGTGGACGCCGCATTTCCAGACGGATTTTTATTGCCCACAGACTAGGAGATTCTCAGGCGGAGGAGCCCTATGGGTCGCCAGCGCGGCTCTTTTGGCCGGCGCGGCGGTTTTGCCGGCGCCCCGGCATGGCAGTTCTCCGTACAAAATACACTAGTCTGGGTCTTCCTTCTAGCTGGCAAGCAGAGCTTCGGGAAGGCAGAATCGTCCATTCATCCAATTAAAAAAGGGTCTGAAACAGGGAGCCAGGCCAGGAGATTCCCAGGCAAAAAAGCACCACAAATATCAGTGCTGCTGTTTCAGCCGGTGCAGTGGGTCGCCACATGGGAAACCACACAGAGCCCAGTGGCTTTTCATCAGGCAACTGGAACACCTGGGAGAGAGTTGATCGTTCAACTAAACAAAAAAGGCTCTGAGCCAGGGAGCCAGGTGATCAGGCTCAGCTGGTCCCACCCCCACAAAAAGAAAAACAGCAATTGGAAACGCTCAGGGTTGAGAGTTTCA
>CAUYLG010075023.1:0-21622 GCA_963573385.1 Cacajao melanocephalus
CCTGGGTAATCTTTCTAAAAAAAACCAAAAAAAAAAAAAAAAAAAAAAAAAAAAAAAAAAGATAATTACCATATGATCCAGCAATCTCTTTACTAGGTATGTGCCCCCCAAAAAGGAAATCTGCATTCCTATGTTTATTGCAGCACTATTCACAATAGCCAAAATTTGGAAGCAACCTAAGTGTCCATCAACAGACAAATAGGTAAAGAAAATGTGGTACATATACACAATAAGGTACTATTCAGGCATAAAGAAAGAATGAGATCCTGTCATTTGCATCAACAGATGGAAGTGAGGTCATTGAGTGAAATAAGCCAGGCACAGAAAGACAAACTTCACATGTTCTCACTTCTTTGTAGAAGCTAAAAATTAAAACAATTAAACTCATGAAAATAGAAAGTAGAACGATGGTTACCAGAGGCTGGGAAGGGTATTGGCTTGAGGATTGGGGAATAGTTAGTGGGTACAAAAATATAATTAGATAGAATGAATGAGATCTAGTATTTGACAGCACAACAGGGTGACTACATACAGTCAACAATAATTTACTGTACGTTTAAAAATAACTTAAAGAGTACAATTGGATTGTTTGTAACACAAAGGATAAATGCTTGATGGCATGGATACCCCATTTACCTTGACGTGATTATTACACATTGTAGGCCTATATCAAAATATCTCATGTGCCCTGTAAATATATATACCTGCTATGTACCCCAAAAAATTAAAAATAAAGATGTCTTTCCCACATCAGATTTTTAAAGGGAAAAACCAATTTATTACAGAATTATCATTAAATAAGGACAAAAGTAGCCAGGAAAGCATATAAACCTATTAGAAGATTTTTAACATTTTTATTATCAGAAATGAAAATTTGAGGCTGGGGGAAGTCTTTAGAAATAACAATTTAATTCTATGGCCTACCCAGAAAAACACACACACACACACACCCCTAATGATAGAGACAAAATTTTTCCTCCTTTACAATTTCTTATGAAAAAGAGACCAAATATACTTGGGATTGTTAGTAAACACGCTCTGTGCCACATTGACAAACTCTACTATGGAAAAGCACATTCCTCTAGAAATTATTATTCATAGATTTGCCAATCTACAGATTTCTGGTGTGACAGAAAATTCGCAATTGCTTGCTTCCTAGTGTTTACTGGAAATTAAGGTCGCTAAGGGTTATATATTCTAATCGATATACGTAACTAAAACAACTAGAAAGAATAAGGGGAATGATTCTGTGTGCAACTGTGCTTCTGATAAAGAAAAGCTACAAGGTATGAGAATGTTTTGCTTTGGTTTTTTTAAAGAAAAGAGAATAATTTTTGTCTTAAGTAGAATAACTGGAAGGTCCATAATGAAAAGAGGAAAAACATAGGACACAAATAGCTGAATGAATAAGGTCATAGAGGATTTGTGGAAGGTGAATTTTGTGAAAGGAATATTATGTGTGGTAAGGTAGCTAAGATAAGTGAATAATTATTTAAAGTTTTTCTAAAAATTGAGGATTCATATCAAAGTTACACTGATGCAAAACTAGAATTTGGGTCCTTGTGTTAAGACAAGAAGACTTTCTTATTGTTGCTCTTAATAGGAAATTCTGAGAGGTTTTCCTTTACCTTTTAGGTAATTGGCCTAGGAAACAAAGATTCTGTATCTTACCAAGATTAATTTCCCCTGTTTTATGTTGTCTTTATTAGGTTTTTATCATTTAAGAAAACTGAGTCCTGTCTATTAAAAGAGTTAAGGTGCCGCACACGGTGGCTCATGCCTGTAATCCCAGCGCTTTGGTAGGCCAAGGTGGGCAGAACACAAGGTCAGGAGATCGAGACCATCCTGGCTAACACAATGAAACCCTATCTCTACGAAAAATACAAAAAATTGCCTGGCATAGTGGCTTGTGCCTATAGTCCCAGCTACTCAGGAGGCTGAGGCAGGAGAATCGCTTGAAACCAGGAGGTTGCAATGAGCCGAGATCACGCCACTGCAGTCCAGCCTGGATGATAAAGCAAGACTTCATCTCAAAAGAAGAAAGAGTTAAGGTTTTTCTACAACTATAAGTTTCTGTATTTACCTTTAAAGTCTTTTAATCAACACTCTGATTAAATGAATGATTACTATTTCACAGTGACCTGCAACCCTATTTTGATCCAGTATTTTACACTCCTGGTATTTTTGACAAACTTCTCAAAATCAAATTCTAAATTGTCTTTTTCTCGACCTCAAATTAGTTTTGAGAGTTTCCAGATGGGCATTAAAAGGATTATCTCTCCTTACAGAAAGAGACTTGTGAAACCAAATGGGCTTATTTGATGTATTAACTTATATTGTCAAATAATAAATAATGCTAAACATTTTTGAGTTATACTTGTATAAATGTATTAATGTGTGTTCCAGAAATTGCATGAAATTTATATGAATCTAATAGTCCTGTTATAATGCTATCAGTCATAATTCTAGTTATTATCTTAAAATGTTGTACGCTACAGAAATAACCAAATCTCCTTATAAATTGCATCATTATTATAATGAAGTCTAATCAGATCTTCAGCCATGGCTTTTTTTAAATCTTACCATTCACAAAGAGTTCGTTGTTTTACTCTGGTACTTTCCTAAAAGCTGTTGCAAGCAACTGTAAACCTAAAATGTTCTCATCTTCGAGGAGATTCATGAAAAGGATTCTGACAAGTACAGGATTCTGGTAACTTTAAAATAATACCATTAAACTGGGTAAGAATTCAGAATTCTAATGAATAAACTGATTGGATTCATAAATTGTTAACCCAACACGAAGTAGAGCAAGAATTAATTGAATAACAAGGAAATGATTTTGCAGATTTTCATGCTAACTTAGTCAGTACTGAAATTATTAAAATATTCAATGTGAATGACCTCCGTAAGATTGATCCAAGTCACATTACCTGTGATAACCTATTTAGCAAACAGTGTTATGCGCTTGAATTAGAGAAACAAAACTGCTATTTAAGAGGATGTAAATCCAGTATTAAGCATGGACTCATGGAGAAGCTGGATGGCTGCCTCATCCTTTCTGGTTCATCATGGAGTAGATGAAATGATACAAATGATGGGAAGAAATGGTGGAATAATTGTTCTAAAATTGCTAAAGTGGTTTATAACCAACATTCAGTTTGTTGAACTCATAATTCCGATAAGACAATAAATACCTCAGGTGATACACTTCTGGCATCTACGGGATTATTTGAACACTTTCAGATGTGTTTCATTCAATCACCATCTTCAATGTATGTTTTTTGGTTATATAGAAGCTTTCTCATGCAGAAAGGCCAGTGCTATAATAGTAGCTAAAAGATTATCAGAAAATGTGTTTTTCTTGAGGCATTCCTGGAAAAATCTCCAGTGATAGAGGTACTTGTTTCACTCAATAAGTTATAAAACATTTAAATATGGTATTACAAACCAAATGGCCTGAAACAAAGCTAATTAAATTGACTGGATTGCCTTGGCCAAAAAGTATTACTGTTGACCTGGATGATAACTGGACCTACTCCCAGTGGAAAACACAGATTGATCCCTTATAAAATAGTTACTAGAAGCCAAATGCCCCAATAATAGAACCTCATATATCTTATAAATCTGACATGCTCTTATAAACACTGACATGACTTAATATTGCAAGGCTTTAATATATTATGCCAAAGTATGTTTTCACCAGGTAAAAGAAGCCCTTTATGACCCAAGTGATAACATCCAGACCTTTTACATCTAGAACCCAGAGATTGGGTCTTTTAGAAAAGACACTAAAGGAAGATTGCCCTTAAACTCCATTGGAAGGTACCATACCAAGTCCTCCTCTACACCAAAACTTCAGAGCTGGTCAGAAATGGTGGCATATCCCTGTAATACCAGCTACTATGGGGGCTGAGCCCAGGAGTCTAAAGCTAGCCTGGGCAACACAACAAGACCCTGTCTCTCAAAAAAAAAAAATCAAAAACTTCAAGGCCTCAAATCTTGTATCAACATCTCTCAACTCAAGAGGGTTGTCTTAGTTTGTTCTCTGTTACAGAACTAAATACCTGAGACGGTAATTTATAGAGAAAAGAAGTTTATTTATTATAGTTCTGGAGAAGCTGTGAAGTCCACGGACATGGTGCTGGCATCTTGCGAGGGCCTTCTTGCTGCATCAAAACAAGTGGGCATCACACTCTGAGAGGAAAAGATTATGTCGACTCAGGTCTCTCTTCCTCTTCTTATGAAACCACAAGTTCCATCACCAGGGCCCCACCCTGATAACCTTATCTAATTTTAATTACTTCCCAAAGGCCTCACCTCCAAATACCATCAACATACGAATTTGGGAATTCAGTTTCCAAACATGAAATTTGAAGGACACATTCAAACAACAGCAAGGGCCACTTCAGACTCTTGGGACTGTACATCCTTTGATATTTTCAATGTAAAGCTGACCAGGAAATATTTTTCCCCAGAAGCAGATAGCATCCTAAACATGGAAAGCTTTCCCTAGATCATGGATCAAGACTTCTCTGTCATCATGAAACCTCTGTCGCCTTTCCTATTTTCCCTGTGTTTCTTTTAGGTTTATTCATGCCAAGATAATCCAATAATTAAGATTTTATAATCAATAACTTCTTCGGGGAACTTAACTGAATGTTGGATATGTCACGTTAAACTTAAATCCCCATGTGATCTTAGAAATTCTCTGATTCACCTTGTAACAAATTTCACTTGTATTCCAAGTCTATTTGTTCAAATTGCACATCTGGTCCTTTCTGTGGGTTTGGGTTTTTAGATTCATGTATTCAGATTCCTTGTTTAAATATGTGAGTAGATAAAACTGACAGTGAGGATTTTGCAGTAAAATTATGCCAAAAATTGAATGAGAAAACAAAAAGAAGGATAATTTGACAGTTTATAGACAAACTTAGAATTCTAAATCCTTAATTGTCAGTTGCCTGCAGTCATGTAATGATCCAATAATGGAAACTTAGACAAATATTACTGGTGCTTCCCACTTGGTGACCACCTAACACACAAGTATCCCACAGGGGACTGTCTGTTGTGCCTCTCTAGGATGTACTTTTATCTGTGCAAGATTCAACAACCAACCATACAAGTGGGAAATGTCATGTCTCAATAAGTGGAAAATAAGGGGCCAATGTGGATTAGGAATTCTAACAGCACCACTGTCATTCCATAATCAACTGAAAACTAAACATTGGTCTGCACTTTTTAATTTGCACTATAGAATAAAGAGAATTTACCAGCAGGTGTAAGTTCCTCTAAATGGGTATCTTTGGCAAAATGCTTCTTCCCTGGCTTGGTATAAATATAAATGAAGTTATGATTAGAAACCTATCTCAAACAGTAGCTACTATAGCTGACTCTACTGCAAAATGCTATGATAGCCCAGCACATTTCTTTAAATTCTGTTGCTAAAGTTGTTTTAGATAACATGATTGCCTTTAACTATCTGCTGGCTGAACAAGGTAAATGCAGATGATAGCTAACACCTCCACAGCATTTGGATAAACATGTCTAATATGGTAGAAACTCAGTTGTAAGAAATCTGTAAATAAGCTTCTTGGTAAAACAAGCACATTCCTCTTCTGTGTCATTTTTGATACATTTGATTTTGATTGGTTTGATTCATTGGGGCTCCTGTTATGGAATATACTTTAGTCTCTTAATATTATCTTTATGATAGCCATCATAATAGTCTCCCTGGCATGCCGTACCCTCTCAAGACTCTTAAATATTTGTATGCAGCCAATTGCTATACATCAGATGGTCTCACTACGGTTAGAATAATGAAAACATGAAGAGAACATAAAGAATCATCCCACTGGTGACATCATGAATTGTGAATTCCATGCTGAAATCAAAGAAGTTTATTATCATGATTACAAAAAGTGGTATCAGTGCCCAAAATTGTGGTTAATCCTTCAAAATTGGGAGGTTGGACATAAGGGGAAATTTTATCAAATTTGGCTGAAAGCCGTCTTCTTACATAGTGAACAACCTAACTTAAGCTTATATTCTTGTAACAAATAGCTGAGTCTCAGCCAATCACAGCAGCCAAGCGATTACACCATGCCCAAATAAGGCAAATACCCAACTGTAACCAATCGAGCTGTTTCTGTTCTCCCCTTTTCTGTATAAATACTGCTGCTCACATTGCTGGGTAGACTTCTCTGAACTTCTGACTCTGAGTGAAGTCCAATTCATGAATTACTTTTTACTAAAATGAATTCTGCTACATTTAATTTGTCTAAATGTTTTCTTGTAACACGTAAAATAAACCAAAGAAAATACTGTAAAGCAAACTATAAAACAAGAAAGGGGAGAAGGAGGAGGAGGGAAGGAAAGAAGAGAGAGAGAAAAATAGGCAGTAGCAGCGACAGCCTTAAAAACAGAAAGCACAGCATAAAATAGGCCGATCTAAGACACAGCTATTTTCTCAGTAGTGTAAATGGGATAGCAATGTTTCAAGTAAGCTTTAAATTGAAACTATACACATCTATTGTGAAATTTAGTCCTGATTTCTTTAAGAAAAATCTGTATAATTAAATTAACAGAAGTCGAATGGCCATATAGACTATGACAGGCTTCCCTTGGCCCCCAGAGACCCTAGTGGGGCATGCAACATCTAGTGATGCTGTCTATAACACTAAGGCCCTACCTGAACTGAAAACCTCAAATTTTCACTGTTCCATATGGACCTTACAGGAAAAATGTGCATAAAAAATGAGTGGCCATAATAGAAAATATGTATAGACATCTCAGGATCTCCAGCACTTGAGACAAATTCAAGGTCAACAAGGCCACCTTCCAATCCAGTAAAAAGAAAAAAAATTAAAAATAAAAAGCAAGTCTGTGACTAGCTATCTCTGAATAATAATATTCTTGGCTCCAGCTTCCCACATTCCAAAGACCTCCTCATCCTGCAAAAATAAGTTCCCATCTCATAGTGGATACTGTCAGCACCCTTCCCACAACCCCTGAGTACTCGCCCTTTTCATATGGGCCAATGGTTTCTTACTACAAGCAACTGGACAGTGCCCAAGAGGTTTCTCTGGCTACAGGAGCATACTCAATACACAAGGGGCAGGACAGAACTGTCAGGCAGTTAATAACTCAGGGACCAACTCTCAGTCAATGAAGAATGGGAGTGGATAGGTAATATCCCAGATCATATCTTGAGTAGATAATGCACAGGTAGATATGGTACAGTCTTCCAGTGGTCCCTAATGGAATTAAGTAGCAAGCTGATCATTCCTGACCCTGTATTGTCTGTCTTCCCATCCTTGTCTTACTTCCCACTTCCCTTCTGGTACCTCTTGAGTCATCTCTCAAATAAATTGTTTGTCTAGAATCCCTATGTCAGGACCTGGGGGAATCCCCACATTAAGATACTTTTTTAAAGAAGGAAAAGATTCAAAGATTAGATCACAATGTAAAGTCCAGCTATATGTTACACATAAAATATTATCTAAAGCAAATTTCCTAAAAAAGATTGAAGTAAAAGGATGGGCAAGATATTCCAGGTTAAACAAACAGAAAAATGGCAGAGTGTAAGTGAGGTCACAAGTGAAACAACAAATGTTCAACCTTAGAAACACCTCCAAAAACATTCTCTAATTGCAAAGCAACAAAGCCAAAAATTAATGAAAATGCACTAAAAAAGAAATTCACTGTGCCTGAAACAATGCACCTTAAGTAGTTTTCAAATAAAAGAAGAAATCCACATCAAAATTTAGGATTATCTACAACAACTAAAAAATGTGCACGAAAACTTATAGAATAAAGTAAAAACAATGTTCAGTGGGAAATCAGAGCTAAAATGTATATATTATTAAACTAGAAAGAATAACAGTAAGTTATATAAACTTCCAAACATTTTTTTAAATACACAAAAATAAAAAATAAGGAAATCAAAGCTAAGGAGTAAATAGATACACAAGAAAAAATTAGTCATTTTAAAACATAAAAAATTCATGACAAGCAAATTCAAGAGCTGGGTCTTTAGAAAAAAATAATCGAATAGATATACCATTTAGCTAATCTAATAAATAAAAGAAGAAGAAAATACATTTAAAAGTATATACAAAACACCAAGTGATGGTGAAGAAATAAAGAGATAATTCAAAGAATCATAAAAAAGCATTTTAACTAATTTGATGTAAAGACTGGGATGAAATGGGTAATTTCCTAGAAAAGCATCATCAGGCTGACCCGGGAAGAGGCAATAGTCTACACACACTAATTTTAGAAATAATTCAGAAAGTAATCAAAGAGCTAGACACCCGAACTGTAGAAGACTCAGATGATTTCACAGAGGAAAAAATTACCAAACCTTCCCAGGACAGATAACTACTACTATTTAAACTGTTCAGAGTCTAGAAGAATATTTTCAGCTTCTTTTTACAAAACCAGAAAAACTTTGACACCAAAATCTGATAAAAATAGCACAGAAAAAAAAATAACAGCAAATCTCACTTATGAATAGTAATGTAAAAATCCTGAATAACATATCAGCACTTAGAATCTGGCAGCACACTAAAAGAATAATATACTAAGATTTAAAAAGCAAAGATAGTTCAACATTAGGACTCACTACAGTTACATATCAACTTAGAAAAACAACGTGATCATCTATACATTTTTATCCCTAAACATTGCTGAATAAAACACGATATTCAATCCTGGATGAAAAAAATAAATTATTAAAATGTAAGGAAGTAGACCCAACTTTAATGTAATTTTTGAAACCTACATAGACTGGACGCAGTGATTTACACCTGTAATTCCAGCACTTTGGGAGCCAAGGTTGGTGGATCACTTGAGGTCAGGACTTTGAAACCAGCCTGGCCAACGTGGTGAAATCTCATCTCCACTAAAACTATAAAAATTAGCCAGACATGGTGGTGGACACCTATAATCCCAGCTACTCGGGAGGCTGAGGTGGGAGAATAGCTTGAACCCAGGGAGCAGAGGTTGCAGTGAGCCGAATTGCACCACTGCACTCCACGCTGGGCACAGAACAAGACACTGTCTCAAAAAAACAAAAACAAAAACCTGTTAAAGAAAAGTCATTTTCGTGTATAATAGTGAATCACCAAAGCATTCCCATTAAAGACTGGAATAAAATAAGATGATCACTGCCACTACTACTGTTTAACATTGTTCTAAATGCTTTAACAGGATACAAAAATGTGATAGCTAGCACTGTTAAGGGGGAAAAAAAAATCATTACTTGTACATTATGTGATTATATAACTATGAAGCACAAGAGGATCAATGAAAAAGCTATTAGAAAAATAAAGAGAATGTAGAAAAGTGGATATTTAAATGTTATATACAGATAACGATATCTTTCTATATACAAGTAACTCAATTAGATCACACAATAAAAGAAAAATCTGATTTATAAGTAGGGGTTTAAGAAGATAAGCTATCAATAGGAATAAACTTTAAAAGTGCAGAACCTGTAAAAAGAAAACTTTAAGGCACTAAAGAGGAACATGAAAATAAGCCCAAATGAATGGAAAGACAACTCAGTTCTTGGAAGGAGAACTGAGCATTGTAAAGATGTCACTTCACTCTAAATCAACCTATAAATTGTATATAATCTCAATAATATATCAATAGAATATTTCTTGATTGAGTAAAGCTCATTCTAGAGAACTATAAAGCTACAGTAATTAAAATCATTCGGTCTATGTGCATAAAACAGACAGAAAAGAATAGTGAGCCTAGAAATGAATCTAAACACATATAAAAATGTACTCTGTGACAAAGGCAGAAGTTCAAACGTTGGAAAAAAAGATGGATTCTTTTTAGTAAAAGATAATATGACAACTACCTTGCATGTAGGGGGAAAAAACCCAGATGCCTAAATAACTTCCTACCCCAAAATAAATGTCGAATAGATAAAACATTAAACCAATCAAACATTTAAACATCAAAAATAAAGTTAAAACACTAGCAAAAAACACCAGATAATTTATTTATTTAATTGTGGAATAGAAAAGACCACTCTATGCATGATAGAAAATCGAAAAACTACAAAAATTTTTTTCTAATTTGATTTCATAAAAATATAAAATGTCCGCACAATAAAATGATGACCATAAACAAAATTTAAAAACTGGAAAAAGGATTTGTGACACATATGCCAAATGGCTAATGTTGTCTAAGAAATTCTTATAACTTAATGAGAAAAGTTCAATAATCCAATAAATATATGTACATGAAATAGGAAATATCCAATGTGGTTCACAGGATAAATATATTTATATGACTTTTAGGAATATGCATAACATGACATATAATTATGGAAATGTAAATTAAACCATTAAAAATATACCATTATTTTTACCTATCAGATTGACAAAAATAGAAATGCTTCCAGGAATATGGAGGGAAACTTCATCCTCAAATACTATCAACAAGTGTTTAAATTGATACAGATGCCATACAATTTTCCAAAATTTTACCTGCACATAACCTTGACCCAGCAATTGCCATTCTAGAAACATACCCAACAATTCATCTTAGAGGTATATTCACACATATGCTCAAAGATATATACACAAAGATGTCTCCTTAAAAATGCTTCCTAATAGCAAAAATTGAAAACAATCCAAATGTCTTACTATGGAATTTTTTAAGGTAAATATAGAACTGCAATGTAAGTAGCCTTTACAAAGAATTATACATTTCCCAGTATGCTGATATAGAACTATCTCCAAGACATATTGAATTTGAAAGAAAAATAAAGCAAGGTGCAGAATAGTATATATTCCATATCCCCATCTGTTCACATATCTTTGAAAAGTATCACAAGAAACTAGCACAGATGATGGATTCTGGGAAAGGTAGTTTCAGACTGAAGATCAGCTATGAAGTGAATCTTATTTTTTACTCTATATGCTATCATACCATGTGAATTTTTTACTCCATGCTTATATAATTTTCAAAAACTAAACACTGTTTAAGAAAATAAGTAACAAAAAGTAAGTCTCTCTGAACAATCTAAAAGCAAATTAAGAAAACAATTCCATTTACTATGCCATCAAAAGAATAAAATACCCATGAATACATGAAACCAAGGAGGCAAAAAACTTACACACTGAAAACTACAAAACATTGCTGAAAAAAATTAAAGACCATATAAATTGAAAGACATCCATCTTCATGGGTTGGAAGACTATTGTTATGTTCAGTACTACCCAAAACAATCTACAGAGTTCAGGCAATTCCTGTCAAAAATCTTAATTATATTCTTTGCAGATACAGAAAAATCCATTCTAAGATTATATAGAATCTCAAGAGATTCTGAAGCATCAATACAATCTTGAAAAAGAAGAACAAAATTGAAGATCTCACACTTCCTAATTTCAAAACTTATTACAAAACTACAGTAATCAAAACAACATGGTACTGGCATAAAGACAGGCATAAAGACAAATGGAATAAAATATAGGGCTGATAAGGCCAGGCATGGTGGCTCATGCCTGTAATCCCAGCACTCCAAGAGGCCGAAGCATGTGGATCACCTGAGATTGGGAGTTTGAGACCAGCCTGACCAACAGGGAGAAACCCCATATCTACTAAAAATACAAAAAAAATTAGCCAGACGTGGTGGTGCATGCCTGTAATCCCAGCTACTCAGGAGGCTGAGGCATTAGAATCATTTGAACTCAGGAGGCAGAGGTTGTGGTGAGCCGAGACTGCACCATTGCACTCTAGCCTGGGCAACAAAAGCAAAACTCCCTCTCAAAAAAAATATATAGGGCTGATAAATAAACTATTGTATTAATGGTCAAATATTTTTCAACAAATGTCATGCAACAGGAAAGGAACAGTCTCTTCAGCAAATGATGCTGGGAACACTGGATATCTACATATAAAACAATGAAATTAAATCCATATTGTACATCATATACCAAAATGAAGTCAAAATGGATCAAAGATAAACATAAGAACTAAAACCCTTGGAAGAAAATATGGAGGAAAAGCTTCATGACGTTGGATTTAGCAAGTATTTCCTGAATATGATACCAAAAGCACATAGGCAAAAAAAAAAAAAGTAAAAATAGATAAGTTGGACTACAACAAAATATAAAACTTCTGTGCCTCAAAGATATAGTCAAAAGAATAAAAGGGTAAACTATGGAATGAGGAAAAATATCTGAAAATCATGTACATGATAAGGGATTAGTATCCAGAATACATGAAGAACTGCTACACTCAATGACATAAAAAGAAATAAGCTAATTTAAAAATAGGCAATGTTATTTATGGGACCTAAAAATCCAAATAATTGAACTAATGAGATACAGAGAAGAAAGATGGCTATCAGAGGCTGGGAGGGGTAATGGGAAGGAGGGGAGGAAGTGAGGACAGTTAATGCGTACCACAAAAATAGTTAGAAAGAATGAATAAGACCCAGTATTTGATAGCACAATGGGGTAACTATAGTCAATAATAATTTAATTGTACATTTTTTAATATCTAGAAAAATGTAGTTGGATTGTTTGTAACACAAAGGATAAATACTTGAGGGGATGGATACTCCGTTTTACATGATGGGATTATTATGCATTGCATACCTGTATCAAAACATCTCATGTACCCTATAAATACATATACTTACAATATACCCACAAAAATGTTTTAAATAAAATAAAAATAGACAAAGGGCTTAATAGACATTATTCCAAAGATGATATCAACATTACTAATCATTAGGGAAATGCAAATCAAAACCACTGTGAGATATCACCTCACACCCATTAGGATAGCTATGATTTTTTAAAACCCCACAGAAAACAACAAGGTTTGGCAAAAATATGGGAAAAAAATAGAACCTTGTTAGTAGAAGCACTGGTACAGCTGCTGTGGAAAACAGTATGGCAGTTCCTAAAAAAATTATGGTCCAGCAATTCCACTTTTGAGGATATACCGAAAATAAATGGAAGCAGAGTCCCAGAAATATCTGCACATAGATATTCATAGCAGTATTATTCACAGTAGCCAAAAGGTAGACATAATCCAAATGTTCATGAACAAATGAATGAATAAACAAAGTGTGGTATAGCCATAAAAAGGAATATTATTCAGCCTTAAAAAGGAAGGAAATGCCGACATATGCTACAACATGAAGGAAACTTGAGGACATTATGATAAATAAAATAAGCCTGTCACCAAAAGACAAATGCTGTAGGATTCCACTTATATGAGGTACCTACAGTAGTCAAATTTACTGAAACAGAAAGTAGAATGGTGGTTGTCAGGAGCTGGGGGTAGGAAGTTGTTGTTTAATGATAGTTTAATAAATAGAATTTCAGTCTTGCAAGATGAAAATGTTCTGGAGATCTGTTGCACAGCAATATGAATATAGCTAATACTATTGAACTGCACATTTAGAAATGGTTAATAAGTTAAATTTTATGTTGTGCATTTTTTATGACAAAAATATATATTTTTTAAGTAAGTCTCCAGATCCAAGGGTTTTGTAATTTCCTTTGTTTCTAGGTCCAGCAAAGTATCATCGTTACCATCATCATTATCACCATCATTTCTTGAATACTTACTATGTATGCATTACCTTATTTAACCCTTTTGAGTGCCCCACAAAGTTATATAGCTGTTTTTTTTATGGAAACAGAAATCGGAAGTGTTAAGTAACTTGCCCCAAATCAGCAATTGACAGCTTAGATGTGGGCTCAGGTTTATCATTCCAAAACTTAATACATCCAAACAACCACTGCTCCTATTTGACCATTCCTGCAGGCAGGAAACATCCCGTTGTTTTGTTTTTCAGGCGCTTCCACTTTCAATGGCCCCACTGCACCTTAACCCTGCCCATCCATGGGAGGTTTCAGGTGAATTAAATCAGACACGTGTGGCAGCCCTGGGGAACTAGATGAAGGTCTTATTGTATTAGCCATTTTTCCTGTCATCTTGAATTAGTGTCATGTTAGCTTAATGCAATACTAACATGATACAGAAATGTTAGCATATTACAGACTACTCAGTGTGTCAAGTAAGAACTTTATTATATTATTCTGCCACTGATATTTCAAGGAAGGGAGAAAAACATTGGTGTGCCCGTAAAATAGAGTCAGTAAATGCCAAATCCAAGGAAAACCCCCACTTTGGAAGTTGAACTGGAGAAAAGGTGAAAGAATACATTAGGTTTTCTGATTCTAACGCCTCTAATAGAATGCATATTAAGGGAATGCTAACACAAGCATCTTCTAATAATCCCACAAGGAGGATAAATTCCTTGTTCATTGATATTTTCAACTTGGTGCCCTCTTCCCGGAATCATTGAAAAATGGCAGTTCCCTTGGAAGGAACTGATGGGTATTGAACCCCAACTTTGACCAAATAGTGTTAGAGCTTCAGTTCTAATACAAAGTCTAAACCTCTGCCAGGTTGATCGTACCTTACTGCCGGGTACATGGCAAGGGTTCTTATCTTAATAGACCTTCCAGGTTCTACCATAACTTTCAAGTGGTGATCAAATCCCCTGAATTTGTATGTAAAATTGTGTATGTGCAAATGGCTTTTTTCCTTTCTTGGCAAAGGTCTGAAGATTCCTGAAGGTGAGCCCTAAATAGTGATGCCCCTCTGTATTAAAGGTGGATCAGGAAACATTAAGCTGAAGTGAGACAAGGAGTAATTCTAGAAGGCCTGCATTCTAGTCCTAACTCTGCCACTGACTTCCTGGGTGACATTAAATCACATCTACCTTGAGGACTTCATCCAAGAAATAAGAGTAATTGTAAGTGTGTTATATACCTCACAAAGTTTTAGTGAGAATTAATGGAATAATGTATTGAGAGGAACTTCAGAAAGGACAAATAATCCCTTTTAAAAAACAATGAGGCCAGACGCAGTGGCTCACATCTGTAATCTCAACACTTTGGGAGGCCAAGGCAGGCAGATCACTTGAGTCCAGGAGTTTGACACCAGCCAGGCCAACATGGCAAAACCCCTTCTCTACTAAAAATACAAAAACTTAGCCAGGCACGGCGATGCATGCCTGTAGTCCCTATTTGGTAGGCTATGATCGTGCCATGCACTCCAGCCTGATTAACAGAGCAAGATCCTGTCTCAAAAAAAAAGTAAACTATTAAGACTTCCTTGAAAAATTATCATCAGCTTTCACGAGGGAAAAGTTCTCATATACAGATTAAATAGATTTCTTCTTTGTTTGTGTTGTTTTGTGTTTTGCTTTTCAGTGATCTCTGTCTATTGACCAAGCTAGAGTACAGTGGCATGATCATAGCTCACTGCTGTGTCAAACTCCTGGGCTCACTTGATCCTCCCACCTCAGCCTTTCAAGTAGCTGGGACTACAGGCATGTGCTACCACACCTGACTAAGTTTTTAATTTTTAGTAGGGACAGGGTCTCGTTATGTTGCCCAGGCTTGTCTCAAACTCCTGGCCTCAAATAATCCTCCTGCTTCAACTTCCCAAAGTCCTGGGATTACAGGTGTGAGCCACCGCACCCAGCCTATCAAGCAGATTTCTATAAGGGCCCTCTTGTTTTTCTCAAGGTAACAAGTCTTTGGATTTCTCTGCCTGTGGGGACATAGACACAGCACGGAAACTAATTCCTGATGGAATAACCTACTCTAAGATCCAAACAGAAAAAACAATTATCAGCCACTTCAGCCGAGAGAGATCAAGGCAATTTCTCAAAGTGAGCCCAAGGCTCCACGTGCAAGCCAGGGAAGGATATTGAACAGAAGGTAATGCGGCTCTACTATAAATGTGCAGTTCCCCTTAATTAAAAATCTATTAGCAAATTTCCTGATAGGCCGTTGGTTTTTACAAATATAAACTAATAGCTATTTATTAGAATGTTTATTCTAAGGCCTTCAAATGAGTTTTTCCTTGTAGTGTGATAACTGTTCAGATGGCTTCCTGCTGATTTAATTACTTCAATTAGCAAGGATTCTCGAGACGCGTTTCCCTTGGCTTCGTATCCTTGTGTTGTTATCAAGGGGGCCTCATTGATTGTAGCTTGAGGGCCAAGCTGTATCTGTGCCACCCACCACCAAATATCAATGTTGAAAAAGTTAAGTCAGTACAAAGAGGAAGAAAAAAGAAATCAGGCCTGCATGTTTATTTCCCAGCCCCTCCTTCAGAGACAGAGGATGCTACGGATCCCACACCACTAGGCTGAAACTCTTTTGGCCCAAAAGGTGGGGCTCATTGTGTTTTGTCATCTAGGTTTTCACCTCTTGCCACCTTGTCATCAATGCTGTACTTTAAAAGGTTAGAAGCCCAGTGGAGAAGTATTATGGCCGACCAAAACAGCACTAGGCTTGGCGCCTGGCAACCTGAATGTGGTGGTTCACATTCAGGTCTGCCAGTTCTTCAACTCACTAAGAGATGATATCTAATTGCCCTCCCTTTGAGTATGGGCTGGGCTTAGTGACTCTCTTCTAACAAATAAAATGTGGCAAATGTGACCCTAATTCCTCTACCTTCAAATCCCAACTTGTTTTTAAAACAAACAAACAAAAAATAGGCCAGCTATGGTGACTCACATCTGTAATCTCAGCACTTTGGGAGGCTAAGGCAAGAGGATTGCTTGTGATCAGGAGACTGAGAGTAGCCTGGGCAACATAGCAAGACCCCATTGCTACAAAAAAATCAAAAATTAGCTGGGTGTGGAAGTATGTTCCTATAATCCAACTACTTGGGAGACTGAAGCAGGAGGATTGCGTGAGCCTGGGAGGTCAAGGCTGCAGTAAGCCCTGATTGTGCCACTGCACTCTGCCTGGGTGACAGAGTGAGACCTTGTCTCAAAAACAGAAAAAAAAAAAGAAAAAAATATTGCGAACGTGACAATGTGTGACAAGGTCATAAACAACATCGCAGCTTTCCCCTTACATTTTCTCTCTCAGGTTACCTGTTCTGAATGAAGTTAGCTTCAATGTCATGAGAAACTCTGTGGAGAGGTCCATGCAGCATGAACTCAAAGCCTGCTGCCAATAGCCATGTAGGGCATGCCAGGTTGGAAGTGCATCCTCCAGCCCTAGTCAAGCTAAACCCTGACCAAGAGCCTGACTGCAACCCCATGAGAAGCCTTGAGCCAGAACCACCCTTCTGTTCATCTGCAAACATTTACTAAGCTCTGGCTATGTGCCAGACAGTGTTCCAGGTTCTAGGAACACAGCATGAACAACTCATAAAAGGTGCCCACTTTCATGGCAATAACATCTTAATAGAGTAAACTAATAAACAGATAAAAGCAAATGGAGTCATTTTGGAGCATTGTAAAAGAAATTAAATAAAATAATAGGATAGAATCTACATGGGGAGACCAGCAGAAGTCTTTCCAAGGGGTGACACCTGAATTGAGATGTGAAAACATGTAAGACCTGGAAAAGAGCATTCTGAATAGAGGGAACAGCAAGGGTAAATCCATGAGGCAGAAAAGAGCTTGGGAGTGTGCACTGTGGTGAGCAAGGAGCTAGTGCTGTGTCATAGGTCAAAGAGGGTGTTAGGGGAGACCAGAACGTGCAAGCCGTCGTAAACTAACAGAAAGAGTGACTCTCGTTCCAAGGGAAATGGGATGTCCACAGAGGGTCTTAAGCAGAAAGGTGACAGAACTCAATGTGCATCTTTAAAAGGTCACTCTAACTGTTGTGCAGAAGTGTGCTGTAGGGTGGGTGTGTTAGTCTATTCTTGCATTGCTGTAAAGAAATACCTGAGACTGGGTAATTTATAAAGAAAAGAGGTTTAATTGGTCCGTGGTTCTGCAGGCTAGACAGGAACTCCTGCCTCTCTTGAGGGTCCTGAGTACATTTCCACCTGGAGCAGAGGCAAGGGCTGTATGACCTCCGGAGAGCACTAGGTTTCCAAAGTTCTTCTGAAAACAAGAAATCCTTGCATCTGCTTTAATATCCTCCTTCCCTCTGCTTCCTTTACATTATGTTGTTTTTGAAAATGTTTGCTCTCAGACACCTTGAAGCTTCTGATAATTGGTGCCTTGAGGTTGGTGTGCATGGGGTCTGAGCTCTGGGGCCAGCTGCAGATGGTCTGTCCCTTCTGGACCTGCCTTTTTGTCCTCAGTTGTGTCCTTGATACCCATTCACTTCCCTGCACAACACAAGTAGCTACCAGGCCCAGCTCCAACATTGGAGATGACATCTTGACATGAGATTTGATGGAGAGACAGATCCAATCCATATCCTTGGGCAAGAGTGAAGCTCTGAGATTGGTTAGACTCAGTGCGGTTCACTCAGGAGGCCAAAGGCCACAGCTGGCCTAGGGTGGAAGTAAGGAAGATGGGGAGAAGAAATAGATTTGAGCTAAGTTTGTTTGTTTGTTTGTTTGGAGACAGAGTTTCACTCTTCTTGCCCAGGCTAGAGTGCAATGGTGCAATCTCAGCTCACCACAACCTCTGCCTCCCGGGCTTAAGAGATTCTCCTGCCTCAGCCTTCCGAGTAGCTGGGATTACAGGCATGTGCCACTATGTCCAGCTAATTTTGTATTTCTTTTTAGTAGGGATGGGGTTTCTCCATCTCTACTCCATCCCAACCTCAGGTGATCTGCCAGCCTTGACCTCCCAAGGTGCTGGGATTTCAGGCATGAGCCACCACACCCAGCCTGAGCGAAGTTTTTTTGGGTGTGTTTGTTTGTTTGTTTTTTGAGACAGAGTCTCACTCTTGTTGCCCAGGCTAGAGTGAAATGGCGTGATTTCGGCTCACCACAACCTCCGCCTCCTGGGTTCAAGCAACTGTCCTCAGCCTCTTGAGTAGCTGGGATTACAGACATGCACCACCATGTCTGGCTAATTTGTTTTGTTTTGTTTTGTTTTGTTTTTTGTATTTTTAGTAGAGACAGGGTTTCTCCATGTTGGTCAGGCTGTTTTCCAACTCCCAACCTCAGGTGATCCGACCACCTCAGCCTCCCAAAGTGCTGTGATTACAGGTATGAGCCACCACTCCCAGCCTAAGCAAAGTTTTTAATATAAAATGGATATGACTGTTGAGGGATTGGACTCTGGGATAAAAGAAAAGGAGGAATCAAAGTGAGTTTTGATTTGAGGCTTGAGCAACAGGAAGGAGAGTGGAACTAGTGACTGAGATATTGAAGATTCAGGTAGGCACAGGTTTGACTCCTGCCTGTATGACTAGGGCCTCAGCTGGTTCCAGCACCATGGTCAGTGAGGCCAGGTTTATACATCTCCATGGACCCAAGAAGGTCAATATGTCATATAATCTTTATAATGCTTTATAATTTGCAAAATACGTTACTTATTTGAAACCCACAACAATCCTATGGGTATATCACATGAATGTTTATGTCTCCATTTCACAGATAAGGAAAACTGAGGTTCAGAGAAGCTATGTGGGTTGTGTAACTTCACCAGCTACAAAGAAGCCATACAGGGATTCTTAAAGAGGGAGCTGCATGTTGTCTCCTGCAAGTTCAGCATCCTTTGATCCTGCCCACTAAATAGCAATGGAGACCCCCTCTAACCCATCCACCCACCTAATCATTTTGACAACCAGATGCATTTCCAAACTCCTCTGGGGGTGGGGGTGGTGGGAGGAAGGACAGTCACACACACACACACACACACACACACACGAAAGAAAAAATAACCTTATCCATCTGTTCCCTCCCTGAATTAATTTGTTCATGAAGCACTTCGTGGCCAGGCACTTGCTTGATGTTGAGGATACAGAGAAGGATCAAACCCAGTGCCTAACCTCAAGGACCTCTTAGTCAGGTAATGAGCTTGCAATCCCTGCAATATCTGGAGAAAAAAATTACTAAGATTTCCCAGGCCTGCTCTCATGCAAAAAACCTCCAGTATGTCACATGAATTCCTTCCTGCTGATGATAAACAAATATCAGAAGTCTGAATACACAAACAAACCATACAGAAGAGGCTTCTGGAACCTCGGGCAAAATATTATAATATTTTCATGGGCTGCCCAAATTCTAAGCATTAGATTTGATGAACAGCTTTATTGAATTTTGTGGATAAATATTTAAAGCCTTCAAGGGCTTGTGTAAATCACACCTAGTCAGACGCACTTGCTCACAGCACCATCTGCTGGTAACTACTTGTGTTGTACAGGGAAGTTAATGGGTATCAAGGACTCAACTGGGGACAAAAAGGCAGGTCCAGGAGGGACAGGCCATCTGCAGCTGGCCTGGAACCCAGACCCTGTACAAACCAACCCCAAGGCACCAATTTTCGGAAGTTTCAAAAGATCCGAAAGCAAAAAATTTCAGAAGCAATGCAAGATGATGGAAGCAGAAGGAAGAATATAAAGGAGATGTTAGAATTTCTTGTTTTCAGAAGAATTTTGGAAACCTAGTGCCCTCCAGAGGTCATATAGCCCTTGCCTGTGCTCCAAGTAGAAATGTACCCAGGACCCTTAAGAGAGGCAGGACTTTGCAATCTCCCAGGGTACCATCTCCCAGGGTCTTTTGTTACATTGTTTATAATTCTTTCCTGACATGTATCATATAGAGAAACATTGCATAGCTCTTTAAAAATTACATCCTAAAAGCATATTTAACGGCATGGGAAGGGTTCATATGGTCAGATTGTGTAGTGGAAAAAAAAATTACAAAACAGAATGAGTGTGTGTGTGTGTGTGCATATGTATGTAACCAAAAGGATATGCACCAAAGTATTCACAGTGGCCATCCATAATAGTGAAAATAAGGGTAATTTTTTTTTGTTTTTTGTGTTTATCTGTATTTTCCAAATTTTCTCTAATAATGCCAGGCACGGTGACTCATGCCTGTAATCCCAGCCCTTTAGGAGGCCGAGATGGGAGGATTGCTTAAGTCCAGAAGTTCAAGACCAGCCTGAGAAGTGTAACAAGATCCATCTCTACTAAAAATTAAAAAATTAGCTAGGCATGTTGGGAAATGCCTGTAGTTCCAGCTACTCAGGAGGCTGAGGTGGGAGGATCACTTGAGCCCAGGATGTTGAAGATACAGTGGCCTTGATCTCACCACTGCACTCCAGTCTAGGGGACAGAAATGCCTTATAAAATAAAAGTAAATAGCAATTGAAAAAAAGCCTTAATGAGCATGTATCAGTATGCTGAGAAGAAAAACAAATTTTAAGGAAAAAAAATACTACCTCGGGAGAGATCCAAAATGGCCGATTAACAACAGCTTAGGATTGTAGCTCCCAGTGAAAGCACAGAGAGCGAGTGGACGCCGCAATTTCAGACGAATTTCTGTGGCCCACGAACTGGGAGATTCCTGGCGGAGGAGCCACACGTGTCACCAGCGTGACTCTTTTGGCCGGCGCAGCTGTTTTGCCGGCGCCCTGGTGCGGCGCAGCGCTTCTCAGTGCGGAGCTTTGAGTCCGGCTCGGCTGGTCCCACCCCCACAAGGAGAACAGCAATTGGAAGCGCTGAGGACTGAGAGTTTCACAGTAAGCACAGCTGAACCCGGGAAGCCCAAGCTCTGTGGGGAAGGAGCGTCCGCCAAAGGAAAACTAAGAAACAGAAAAAACTTCATTACCAACAAGCCGGACGTCCACTCAGACCCAATCTGAAAGTCGGCAATTACAAAGATGACAGGTGGATAAATCCACAAAAAT